>LNAC01000179.1:2575377-2688977 GCA_002007465.1 Ailurus styani
CGGTCCCAGGACCGCCGAGGTGGGGACTGGCACCACCCAGAGGGGGAAATCGGCCCCCGCCCTTCCTGCCGCCCGCGCGCCGCGCCCGTCCCCGCGGGGGTCGCGTTTCCTCCCGCCCCTCCCCCGCCCCCGCCCAGGTGAAACTTTCTAGGTGGAGAAGTTTTCTCGCCCTGTCTGCGCGCTCTCAACTCCCCCAGCCGGGGCAGTTTGAAGTTAGCACAGCGGGAGATAAGCGAGTCCGAGTCTCCCCCTCCTGGTGCTCGCGCGGCGAGCGTCAGCAGGCGCACACAACGCCAGGGACGCCCACGCCGCGCAACCCCCGCACCCACGCCGCGCGCCCCCCGCGCCCACGCCGCGCGTTGCCTGTGGGAAAAGCGCGACGCGCGGTTCCCAGTCTCTCCCACGGCTGACTTAGCTCCTGGGCTCAGAAGCAGGGTAGAGAGAGTTGGACACCACAGAGACAAGGAATTCATTGTCAGAGACGGAGGTAGGAGTGGATGGAGAATTGTCCCAGTGATTTCATTATGCAGCGATTATCCCCTACTATAATAACTCAAATTTCTGGAAGCAAGAACAACACAGGAGTTTAGCCCTGAGGAAACTTCGGTTTCTTTCATTTTTTTTTTTTTAAATAGCGGAAACAGGCTGATTAAATAACTAGGCAAACAGCAATGAAGAAGCAAAACAGAACAAAAGTTTAATTCTTGAGTGTCGAAATCCTATGATTAAGAAAAAAGATTGCGGGGGCCTGGTGAATTGTATTGGGATTGTGTTAGGATAACTTTTTTATACTTCCCATGTCTATCAAAATTGACATTAAGGGCGCCTGGGTGGCTCAGTGGGTTAAAGCCGCTGCCTTCGGCTCAGGTCATGATCCCAGGGTCCTGGGATCGAGGCCCACATCGGGCTCTCTGCTCAGCAGGGAGCCTGCTTCCTCCTCTCTCCTCTCTCTGCGCCTGCCTCTCTGCCTACTTGTAATCTCTCTNCTGCTTGTAATCTCTCTCTCTGTGTCAAATGAATAAATAAAATCTTTAAAAAAAACAAAACAAAAAAAACCAAAAAACAAAATTGACATTAACCTTTGAGCGAATTAACCCTCAAAGATAACAGAATCTAAGGAACAGCACTGCCTGTTAGGTCTTAACCTTCTCCTTTCTGGCTTGCATAAGGGCTTGTCAGACAATGGTATCTGTTATTGAGTCGTGGGACAAAAAAACATTTACTGTGCAGGTTCAGGGATTATTTACTACAGAATAAAAAATAGAAAAGTATAATAAGAATAGTTGTCTTTTTCCTGAGAACTTACTATGTGCCAGGCACCTTCTCAGGGGCTACACAGAGCAATTTCAATCCTTAAAAAGTAATTACCTCATGATGGCCCAATTTTATGGAAAAGGAACTTTCCTATTACATAATACGTAGAGCTCTGCATCGAACCATTTTGCAGATGAGGAACCTGAGTGCCTAAGAAGGGTACCTAAGGGGATCACACAGTTGGTTGGTTAAAGAGGTGAGGTTAGAACCCAGCTTTCAGATCCGTCAGGTGTTCTTCATACCATGCCAAAAGGCCGAAGTCTGACAAGGCTAAATAAACAACGCAGCCCTACTGAAGATTTCCTGATATCACATGGCATAATTTAACAATGACTAAGGTTATTGGTTATCTAACAATATTGGTTACATGGTTATTAAATGCTGATTTACAGGTTGGACAGCACTGGTCATATTTATGGACAGATCAGTTATAGATTTGTAGTTCACTACCAATTTTTTTTATCTTTCCAATTAAAGGTGAATAAACTAATGAATTCACACTCACACTCACACACACAATTAACCACAGTTGTCCAAAGGAATGACTAGAGTGCTGTGTCTGTTTTCGTTTCCATGGCAATATGTTAACTGGTGATTTAGATTGCATTATATAGTTGCCTTAACAGGTTTTCCGAGTTTGTGTGCCATGATAAANGTCTGTTTTCGTTTCCATGGCAATATGTTAACTGATGATTTAGATTGCATTATATAGTTGCCTTAACAGGTTTTCCGAGTTTGTGTGCCATGATAAAAACATAAACATTACGGTTAAAGTAGTAGAAAGACCAGAAGAGCCAGTACAAAATGGAAAATAGATTATAAATCCAAATAATGTATTATATATTTTCAGCATTGAAGTTTCCTAATTTCTAGTTTCTGACAAATTTCAATTAAGTTTTGAAACTATTAAAAATTGTCATTTTGATTTATTAACCGTGAGTAAAGAGATAAGATTTTATAAAAATAACATAACTAAGAATAACATAATAAAATTATCTGAGTGTGTGAATATCAAATAATGAGTTTTACATACTATCTAGATAGGTTTGCTCAGGGAAAGGATGAGACATCATTTCACATATTTGGAAATGGATAGAAGCAGACACTTTGAAAAGGCAATAGGAGTTCTGCAGTTTAGTTTTGGTTTTGTGGCCAACTTTAATTGTTTCTGTTTAACTTTCCTTGGGTCATGGCATGGGTGACACACTGTATGATGAAGTTCTTTTGGTATTTTCCTAACCAAACCTAACTCCTGTGGCCATCGCTGTTGGCTGGCTAAGCCAGCACCTGTTGTCAACCAGATATTCCTTTGCCTGCCTCCACTTTTGGGGTTAGAGAAGAGAAATACTTGCTTTCCCAGACTCCTTTGCAGCCAAACATGGCCCTGTGATGTCATTCTGGCAACGAATTAAACTAAAATCTATTGGGGACTTCTGGGAAAGAGTTTAGTTTTCTGATTAAAGAGATCTAATAAGCTGGTACATCTTCCTACTTCCTGCTTTCTTGATTTCATATATAATGCCCAGCAGAGAGCTAGCCATCTTATGACCATGAGGAGAGAGGCTGGCTCTGACATTGTTGAGCTACAGCACCAATGCCAGTAGACCCCTGCTTCCAGATTTCTTATTTTGTGGAAAAATACTTGTTCCAGACACTGTTAGCCAGGATTTCTCTCAACTGAAGCCCAAAGCACTCAAAACTGATACACTCCTCAAATGGGGAGCAAGACATCTCCAAGACTGAGTGGAGTTTAAGAATAGTGGTTAAGAGCGTGGGGTTTAGGGGGTGCCTGGCAGGCTCACCTGGAGAGCACGTGACTCTTGATCTCAGAGTCATGAATTCAAGTGGCGCCTACTTAAATAATAGGAAAGAAAGAAAGAAAAAAAGTGTGGATTTTAAAACCAGACACCTGGGATTTCAAGCCCAGTTCTGCTGCTTGCTAGTTGTGTAACTATAGGCTGGTAGCTTAAACTGTGCCTTATCTGCAAAATGAGGATAATAATAGGGTTATTGTGAGGATGAAATGAAGAGCTATAAGTAAAGCACATGGAAGAGTGTCTGATGAAATACAAATTCTCAAAAGACATGAGCTATTCTTACCACATATTCGTGGATAGCACAGTGCTAAACTATAAACAGAAACCCATCTCTTAACCCTGAGATAGGCCTAATGGTAGCCATGGTCAAGACTGAGAGGAAGGGGGTAGTATCCTGCTCTATATATGTCACATCTTTTCTGCTCCCCCTTTAAAATGTTAAAATTTGGATCTTAAAAGGTACTCTTTAAGTTTATTTACTGGTACTGTATTTGAAACAAAAACGAAAGTGATCTTTTTAGAACAGGGGCTCTACACTGGCAAACTGGAGGGCAGGAACCACAAACATGTAACAGGCCCACAGAATATTTTGTAATAATTTGAACTGTGGTAGACAGAACATACGTTCTGCAGTTTGCCATCATCTTACCATCTTCTCTTGTAATGCATCCAAACGACCTCTGATCTTGATGCCACTTTCTCCTGTAGGTGTTAGGATTTGTGACTCCTGTGATAGAGAATTAATTCTTGGATTCACTCTCTCTGCTCACCCGCCTTCCCCAGCCCCATTGTCCCTATTATTGTGCCTATGGAAATGTCTCTGCAAAAGGATAAAAATAATTCAGGGGGCAGTTCCTCAACTCGTTTTTGTGGGTAAATAGAACTTGGGGATGTAGGACTCCTCTTAACCTTTTTAGAGATACCTCATGTACAATAGAATTTTGAAAATTCTGAAAACTCACATGGAAAACCACAACAGAGCAAAACAAAAATAAAAACATGCTTTTTTCTTCTTAACATCTTCAGTAAAAATCTTCTGTAAAATTAATAATAGGGAACACACTTTGGGAAATGCTTGCCTTAGAGAAAGGAAAGCCAGATATGAAGGGTTAGAACAGGGCACTTTCAATATTAACTGCTTTTGTGTTAATTTGTATTGGTCATTTGTTTGGTGGCTGGGCTCTCTAAAAATAAAACATGCGATGTTAAGTTATCTAAGAATATGACTAAGCATATTCAATATTGAGGGCAAGTACATAACGGCTAGGCTCTTGAAGCTGTAAGTATCATGATTTTACTCAGAAGCCTACGAAACTGGACACAGAAAACAACAACAAAAAAATTGCTATCTCCAACAGGGTGCTGCAGTTTTATTAGTGATTTGGCTCATTTTCACATCCAGCTTATTGTTTCTCTCCTAAAATCAGGCAAAGGTATAATGTATTTAGCTCTCATTTATTAAATGTCTACCATGTATCAGTCGTGTGTTTGAGTTCTACTTATGTCCTCAAAACAGAACTCCAGGATAGGAATCATCCTTCTCAGATTACATCCAGGGAAATGAGGCTCTGAGAGATCAGGTAACTTATCCGGGGTCATACCACGAACCTAAGTCTGTCTCTTTGCAGAGCTCTTGTACTTCCCATTGTAACTATTATAAATTGTTCCTGGTCCTCTGGAGAATGATGTAGTCATTTAACATGCAACAGCAGAACTAAAGATTCTCTTATTTTCTTTTCTTCTCAGTACACAAAGACAGCTGCAACTTAAGACATGGCCACCCCTCTGGTTGCTTGGTCCTTGAGGACTGGATATTGCCATGCAGAAGAAAGGTGCTGGTACTACCTATATTGTCCATCTGTAAAGCACTGTACAAGTTGGGTGAGGCAAGGATCCTGAGCAGTCAAAGTGGCCTAGGGTCTGGGCTGTAGGTATAGAACTGTGTCCTCTCGAGAGTGTGAAAAGGAACTGTAATGCTCTCTCCACTGTCTTTGTTTTCACAACTCTTCAGCCCTTCTTTTGGGGACATTGGGAATGTGAGAGAGAAAGGGAAGAAGCAGATGATAGAGAGTCAGGAGTCCTAAAAGTTATTTTGAAGAGTCACTGTCTTCTCTGAAGGTGAAAAATAAAGGGAAAGACTTTTAGAAAGTCCCAGAAGGCTCTTAAAATTCTTTCTCCTATCAATACTTTCCTCCCTGAAATTGTGTTAAATTTTCTTTCCTTTTCTTTTACCTAATGGTGAATTGATTAAAAAAAAAAGCATTTTGGTAAAGAAAATGGGGAAAATCTTTCACTTTTATATAACATAGTATAGCATTATGTCTTAACTAGCTTATCCATTTCCTCTCAATTTAAACAGTTTGGCACTAATAGAAATGGATTAGCCCTGCTTGGGAAATAATGCACTAAAAAAGTAAACACTTTTCCTTCATTGATCAGCATTTCTTTATGGATAGCTCTTTAAAAATGCATATGTGAATATATATGTTTGTGCAATTACTACAATTCTAGATTTTACCACTAAATGATTGCTTTAGCACTTAACCCCTGGGCATCAGTTTCTTCAGCTATAAAAACAGTTCCAAAGTCTAATGAAATGATTTTTAAAAATTAAGTATAAACGAAGTTTTACTGGAACCAGTCCATTTGGAGCAAATATACCAAACACTTTACTAGTTGTATTTTACACAAAGGGACATTAAATTAGAAAGAAAGTACTCCAGTGTGTGGTTCTTATTAACTATTGTCTTGTATGAGATCCAAATATGATAAAATTCTTTTTTCTACTTCAATGATTGGTTGATTTAATAGTCAACTTAAGGATGGTATGTTTGGTGAGTCCAGAAGTAAATTAGGCACTTTAGAAATGGCTACAAAATTTAACGGTTTAAGAGGGAATATATTGGTCTTAGCAGCATTGAAAAGTGATAGAGTGAATGGTTTAATTAGAATCACTGTAACTGTTACAGGTAACTAATGTATTCTGAGGTATAACAAAGATGGTTCCAACACTTCTGTATTGGACAAATTTCAATGTTTTATCTAACAACTTCAGAGTTTAAACATAATTACGATTGATATACGTACACAGAAGAAATGGCAGTAACTCTGGATTAACCTTGGTTTGCCAATGAATGGTTTAAAAACCTAAGATGGCTGACAAATTATGAGCAGTCAAGGGTCATGTTCAGAAAGTCAGTGGTGATGCAAAATGCTTTGCACTTCCAGTTTGTTGGTCTACTATAAACATTCCTGCCTTTACTTACTTTGAAAAAAATCTAACCAAACTGTCCCCAAGAGGCAATTGCAAACTAACCTCTGACAGAACTGTCAGAGCCAATAAAATCATCTGCAAACTTTATGCTTATTTTGAAGGAACTTTGAAGGAGTATGTAACCTGAATTAGAAAAGACATCTTTTTAGAGCTTTCCCTGAAGTGACTGGGCCATCTGTTTTGGCCCAGGCTCCCCATGTTAGAGCTGTTATCAAGTACTGCTGGCTCTCCCATTGCTACTGTTAACAAATGGATTTGTCACCCCAAAGTTAAGAAAAACCAGATGTTTCCTTTGTTGTTCTATGTTCTGATGGCAGGTCAAGACCATGTTTAAACAGCACCGGTGAAATTGAGATTTAGAAATTGAGATCTTATTAATCTGGTCAATGAGGTCATATGATTTAGAGCCGTTTCAAGATTTAGACTGAATTTCAATATTTGGCCATCTACATTTATTGAATTACCTCCAAATTAATCAGTTCTTTATAAATATAAACATATATTTTATGGGAATCATAATTTATATGGAAGCAGTTATAAATATGGAATAAAATATTTAAACATGTCAGGTCTTGTAATCCATCAATTAATTTCTTAACCAAATGTTTATTGAGCCCCTACCATGTGCCAGGCAAGTGTTAGTGTCTGAGGCTACAAAGATGAATGAGAGGTAGTCTTAACCATTGAGGAATTCATAGTCCAGCATGAAAAAGCTGCATGTAAATCAGCAAACCCAGTACAATGAGGCAAGTGCTGAACACAGCTAGGAGTGTCATAGACTAAGTTTCAGGATCTGGAGGATATGAGGAAACATAGAAGACACCACAAGGAAGGCCACGTTTGAGCCAAATCTGAGAGGATGAGCAGGAGTTTGCCAGACAGCTGTATTTGCAAAGGGATTAAAGTGAGGAAATGAATTCTTTGCAGAGGGAGTAAGCATAGAGGCAGGAAAGAATTTTATATTCAGTGTTTTATAAGTAGTTCAGAACAGTTGGGGGTACAGTGTATTTGGGGGTAAGGCAGGAAATTGGAGCAAAGTAAATGAGAATCAGAATGTAAGGGATCCTGTATACTACACTGAGAAAGAAAATCTGTATGACAGGTGATAAGGAGTCACTAAAACATTTTAAGTAAAATAATTAGAATTTTACATTTTAGAAAGCTCACCCTGGTTTAACCGAGGGTTTGGAGTAGTATTAGATTAGAGGCAGGATGGCAGAAGGGAAGGCTATTTCTTTAATGCAGGCAAGCAATATCATAGGCAGGGACTGCCTGGATGCAGAACAGGGAGGAAAGTTTGACAGACGTCTAGGATATGGAACATATAGGACCACTTAGAGGTGATAGAAATTGATAGAAAGGTTGTTTTTTTGTTTTATTTGTTTTTGGTTGTTTAGTGGAAGTCTGACACGCAATGATGGAGATGCACTCATCTTGGACTTACTGAGTTTGAGGTGGAGTTTTTACATAATGAATTGTTACCACCAATTACCCACAATCCACCTGCCCCCTGTGTTATTTGGGAGCAAATCTCAGACATTGGGTTATCTTTTCTGCAAGTATTCTAGAATGCTTCTCTCCAAGAAAAGGGCTCTTTAAAACATAATCACAAAACTTTTCACATCTCAAATAATGGTTAACAATTTCTTAATATTTCCTAATAAATGTTCAAATTTCTAAAGAAATAATAGTAGTTAAGCAGTTAAGTCAAAATACCGATATGCCAGATTATTGTCTACTTGGTCACACTGAGAACGACATTTTTCAGTTTCTCCTTCTCCATGTAATTTCAGATTGGAGTTGGCCCACTGGAAAGCTCTGTGTGTTGTGGGAGGCAAAAGAGAAGCAGTCGTTATTATATTCTGAAGGTGATCATTGGATGCAGGGGTGCCGCTGGGTGCATTTGCTCTTCCCTCCTTCCTGATGCTGGCCTTACCAAAGGCGACTCCAGGTGTCCATCGGTCATTTTGCTAACAACTCACAGAGGTGGCAGTCATGAAGAGCCAACAAACCTTTCATAGACTTTGTGGTCCCACATGCTGATTTCCAGAGCTCCCTGCACGTTCTGACTCATTTGGCCTTCAACAACATTTTTTGGATCTTTATCTTCCCAGCTCTTCCCACCATTGGGTAAGTCCTAAGTCATAGCATAAATTTCTTCTTCTATATCACTCCTACTGGTTCTGCTTCTCTGATTGAATTTTTTAAAGCTATAACCAAAGTGTATTTTCAGACAGAGCTCCTTAAAAACCCTACATTTTATGCTCAAAACTTTAACACTTGAAACTGTATTCATTTTGAGAGTCTTTTTTCCCGACTTCCTGATAGTGATTACTGGTACAGAACGATGATCTTAATGTGTCCAAATGGGAGAAATTGTCAGGATAGCTAGGAGGAATTTTAAGAAAATTCAATATGTGGTTTTTATGCTGTTGAAAGAAATCATTATTATTACTTCAATGTGAATATTTTAATAAAATCTAGTGTTCTAGAACTGTTTGGGCCAGAGAGAACCAGGCATAAAAGATCTCAAGTGCTTCGGAGACAAGACCAGGGAAGATTGTGGCAGGGTAAGAGGTTTTCCTCCTGCTGGCAGGTGGAGCCATTCTTGGGGTGAAGTGTGTGGGATGTAGGCTCTTGTTGAAAGAGTAGCTGTGGGACAGAGTTTCCTGATGCTATTGGCTTAATGAGGAAACTGACATGAGCAGGTCAGGAACAGAAGTGAGTGGGAGGTACTGTCTAGAAGTCCAGATTAAGCGTTTGGGTTGCTCTCCTCCGGCCACTCCTGCCCTGGAAAGAAGGTGGAATTTAACCCCAAGGATGGTAAGGAAGAGATACTGACTTTGTTGTCAGTGGTGGGAAATGAGATTGACCTAGAAAGGTGTATGCTCTGGGGAGTACTTTCTTGTTTTTGTTCTTCTTTTTTGTCTTTCTTCTAAAGCCAGCAAAGGAGCATGGGTATCTTTTACTCCAAGAAGTGAATGGTTTTTAAAAGGGGATTTTGGCAGCCTGGCCAGCAAAGGCAATGATACTGGCACTATTTATTCCTTTAGTGGGAGTAACTTTTTTCTTATAGTTGCATGGCATAATTTGAATCATCCTTCAAGGTCCCAACCTAATTTTGGAAGGCTTCCGTGACTGGCCATCCCCCACCCAACCCTGTCCCACACCCTGGACAGCCCGACAGGTTGCTTCATTTGTTTTCTAGTGGCACTTCAGTGCTCCTAGGTTAGCACATCTCTCACTGTATTACAATCAGGTTTTTTTTTGTTTGCAGCATAACCCAATGATATATTAATGTGTGTGTGGGTGTGTTTTTGTCTCCTCATTGTGGGAAAGCATTAAGGCAAAGAAAATGAGAAAAACTGTCACTGAGGGCAGGGGGTGGTAGGAGGTCTTCCATCTCTTAGGGTGTTGTATATTCAAAGGGGCTGCCTTGCTACAAATGCAGGATAACTCAACTTTACATTTGCTTGGTTAGGCAAGGCATCAGGCATCATAACACACTTTCAATCCATTTGCCTAAAGTCCTTGATATCTATGTATTTACAAAGTTTTAAAAGTTCAAAAGTAAGTCTGGAAATTGGGCTGTGTCTTCTGTATACTGCTCTGCAGGTATAGCAGGGGTTGGAGATTGTGCTCGGGGTGCAGAACCTTCATACGCAACCCACTTTCTGGGCCTGATGACCCTCGACCCATGCTGAGTAATTAGTAATCTTTCTCTTCTCCTGGGAAACAAACGGGATTAGCAAACTGTGACAGTGTCTATTATTCTTAAGGAAGTCACGCTGAGATCATGTCTCCTTCCCAAAGGATAGGCTATACATACTACACAAAGGGAGAGTCATGAGATATATGTAAAATTTTTGTGACAATTTTCTCTTTGTCCAGATAACATGTTTGCTGGTTATTTTCGACTAGATATTTGAAAAGTATCCACTACTTAGTGCTTCAAATGAGGCAAAGAAGTTGGGATTGGTTGTGTCCACTAAACCTGTCACAAATGAGGTAAACCTTGGAATTGGAGGGCTCCAAAAAGCTATTTCCATGGGGCTGGAGAAGGAGAGTTGTGCCTGGATGTCACCCAGGACTCACAGTATACCTGTCCCCTTGGAAACACAAATTGATCATGGCTATAGCCCTTGTCTACAGGTGGTGAGAAGCTCTCTTGTTACCCTAAAACCAAATGCGATATGCCTGCAAGGGTTCCTGGACTGCTCAGACAGACAAGACCACATCAGCCTGTGTTTTATCTCTTGGGGGTCTCGAAATTACTTTCTCACTATAATTAAAAGAAGTGAAATGAAACCTGGCCCAGGAAGGATTCCTAATTTTGGCAATATTCTAAAATGTGTAGCAAAGGCTTGGTTTTTGCAACACTGCATGATCCTTTTGGATGGGAGATACCCACAATTGCTGCAAAGCCTTTTGCCATCATAAGAGTCAAGTCCCACGAGCCTTATCTGGGACATGGTCAATGGGCTGAAGGATCTCCAACAGACGCCCACCCCTGAGGGATTGGATACAGCATAAGGTCTTATAGGCCAGGACAGCTCAAATGAAAGATTAACCTGTTTACCAGATAGTCAGGCTATCTGAATTAAGGTTGTGGAGGGGAGGATGAAGATGAAAATTAAGAAGCAGCACTAGGTGTCAGGACTGAGGTATGAGGCCAGGCCACATTTGAGGTGTGAGCCGAGAGATCAGAAGATGGATAATGGGCATTTTTGTCACCTCTCCCCTGTTTTCTTAGGTCCCCTGTTTTCCTTTTTCTCAGTTTACTCTTTCATTTTTGGTAGAGCACTTCCTCCTGTAGCTCCCTAAAAAAGGGTACATGTGATGAGAATTTTCGAGACTGTGTAAACTAAATGTGTTTTTATTTTACCCTTATTACTTCATTGATAGTCTGTGTGAATATAGAATTCCAGGTTGAAAGACGAAGATCTGCTATCTTCTAGCCCCCCTCTTGTTCTTGAAAAGTTTGATACTACTTTAAATCTGATTTTTTCCCTCCTGTTCATTTTCATTTTCTCTCTTGTGGGGCTCCAGAATTGAGATGTTAAACGTGCAGGATTTATCTTCTAATTTTTTCATATATAATCTTAGCACCAACAAAGAGGCCAGTGTGTACAAAGAAAAGTAAGTGAGGGAAACAGTCTCAAATATATTTGTCCTAATTGTTCTAAATAAGTCAGAAGGTCTTAATTTAGTAAATGATCTTTGACAAGTCAGTAGAAAGAAGAAATAACCTTTTTGGTAAATTCAGTAATTTTTCTCCCTTGCTCTATTTCATCTTTTGTTCTGAAAACTTTGGGTGAGTCACTTAACCTATTTTTCCTGGATATAAAACAAGAAATTGGGCATATGTAATCTTTCATATTACATTTGGCTCTAAAAGCTCATCTTGCATTGAGTAATTTTAATACTAATTACTATTCCTGGTACAAGAAGGCCAGGGACACAGAGAGGAAGTGAAACTTAATCAGTTAATACTGGTACTCATTCAGCGTCTCTGGGAGAAGAGTTGGTTAGAAGCGATCTATAAGTGAGGTTTTAATATAGTTATGATCATTTCAAACTAATAAAGCATTTGGAGCATTTAATGTACAATTATATGGCATAGCTATCACAAGCATTGAATGAGTACTCTTAGTAGTAAAGCTATATGGAACGAATTCTTAAAATCAAATCCAATCTCAGGAGTTTGTATCCAACACTTTTAATGCACCTATTGCAAGCTAAACAAAGAACAGTATTTACACTGACCTGTCTATCCAAATTTATATTCTGTTACTTCGTTTCTGCATTCTACTGTATACTACTCAGTATGTTTTGGACTTTTATGTGTCCTATGTCTTTTGTCTCTGTTACCTGGAATCCTTCCACTGCTACCACCCTCCCTTCCTCATGTCACCATGTCACCAGACTCCAATTGCCAAAATCCTACTCAGGCACCAAGGCCCATGTTGAATATTTCCTTGCTCAAGCAGCCTTTCCTGATTCTCCCAAGAAACTCAGCTGTTTTCTCCATTAAAGTTCATAACACGTTATTTGTATCTTTCTAATGATACTTATTTTATTTGTCTTGGAATTCGTCTTGTCTGCCTTTTACACTGTAAGCTTCCTGAGGGCAGAAACTGTCTTGTTCATCTGCCTATCTCCTGCTATACTCAGTAGGAGACTCTCAGTAACTCTTGTTGAAAGAATTTCATAAAATACACCTACAGGCAAAAGTCTGTGGTCAAAAAAATCAACAAAACCTTCCTAATGTTTATAGGAAAAAATGTATATGCAATCTTCTTAAAAAGAGTTATATCCCTGTATAAAGCTATTTCCCATTCTATCGTAAATGACTGTCATCTTTTCTATTTCACCTTTATTATTAGCAGAGAGTTTCCATGTTTATCAGGTTTTGATGACCAGGATTCTTTTCCCTGGGTAAGTCATTAAAATTAAATTTGATATTCCTTTGGAAAAGTGTGCCCCGCACCCCCCACAACCAAACAAAATAACCCATAAGGTAATACTATTAGCTTTGAAATGGCTTTCATTAGTTAGCGGGCTTAAAACTTTCTGTAATGTTTTGAGTGTGTCAGTCCACAAGAAAGGGCAAGCCAGGTGGAATAGAAGCCCAGTTCCCCTCTTTTATCAGCCCAGCCAGGATAAATGTCCCAAGAGAAATTTTCCAAACATTTATTTTAATTTTCTTGTGATTTAGAAAACCAGTGCCTTCAAAAGACCTAACAGGATATTTTCCTATATCTAAACTTTAGATTGACCTTATTTGAAGGGTTAAAAAAAAAAAACTATTTAAGGAGCCTTTTAGAAAGATTACTGATGGAAGTTTTAACTAAAAGTCATTGGTCCATATTTCATTAGTCCTCATGCTGTTTGTGGTCACTGAATCTTTCTCTGGACATTTGTCTAGTCTTATGAAAATAACACTCTTGCCTTTATTTCTATATTTTAGCTTCCATTAACTCAGACTTAGACCTCTTTTTTTTTTTCCAGGCATAGATTAGATGACCAGAAATAAGTGTAATGTTAAAACTTTTCTTTTGTGAAGTAAGTTTATTTGCCTCTGTAAAGGACCATCGTTATATCTCCTTAAGTATTTGGAGAATTCCTCTGAACATATGGAATGTATATAATGAATTTCTCCAATGAATAACAACAATGTGAAAGACCTTGGGATTTTAAATACTGTCAGGATGTTTTATGTCATACCAAAGAAGTTAGTTCTAACCATCATTTTTATTATTTATTCAGCATGACAACTCTAAGTTCAGAAAGTATACATAATATATATACATATATAATTTATTTCATTCAAAGAAATCTGATATGTGCTATCCTTTTCTGACATATGAATTGAATAACTCTTTTTTTAGCTACTGTTTTTTCAAATTTAATCTGGAAACAAATTGCATCAAGCTGGGTGCTAAAAGTCTATCTGATGAGAATCTTTCCAATTTTATTTTTATATTTAGATTTATAGATAGAGGATTACACATCAGTCACATTTCAAATTGAACTAGCATTTCAAAATAAAGGTCTTCTTTTCATGTTTGTATTAGTAATGCGGCTTTTCTTATGTTGAATATAGGATAGTATTCATTTGCCAGTGTACAAGCTATTAAATACCCAATTTTCAGATTAACATTGAATTTCCAGTGCTGCCTGTTTGATGTCCTCACATGGCTGAAACCAAGTAAGCTCCTTATTGCTTGATTGTAATGTTTATCTGGCTTCCTGCCATGTAAATGGATGTATTAATACTCAGTTCTTGAGAGTGTTGTGAAGTTCTGTTAATTAATGTTTATAAAAGCTTCCTGAAATTGTCTGCTGAAAGATATTACATGAGTTAAAATGATATAAAAAGCAAACATGTAGAGCACTCTAGAAATTGTTGCTTAGCAAAGATAAAAGTGCCCTGAATATCTATTAGCTGTGTCTGAATCAATGACTTCTGGTTTCTTTAATTTATTATAGTATTTTATGACTAGTATAAAAAGATGACTTAAAGATGCATCACCTCTTTTTATAGTGAAGAATTCTTTATGTAATTTTGGTCAGAGAGGTTTAGGTAGAGGATTTGTCTGGTGTTCACTCAGGCAGAACATTTAAATCAAAAATTTCATAAAAAGTAAGTTAGCAAGAAGATTCATTCTTACTCTCGAGTGGGTACACCTGTAGGCACTCTGGTTGTTCCCCAACATCTAATCTACATTTCTTTCCCATAGCAATAGAATGCCTATTTTTTTTCTGGGCACATGGCCATTCCAAAGAGAGTCTATGTATTGTCTACCTTTCTTACAACTAGATGCAGCCTGTGATAACTAAGTTCCAGCCAGTGGGATATGGGCAGAATTGATCTGTGAAACTTCTAGGTTGTATCCTTAGAAGGAAAGTGTGCCTTTCTTTCTCTATTTTTTTTACCCTGCTGCTTAGAGTATAGATGTGGTGCCAAGCCATCTTGGACATGTGGGTGAAGAAAACCTAAAGATGGAGGAACAACAAGACAAAAGGAGCTTGGGTCTCTGAATAACTCACATTAGAATGCCCACGTATGAATGTGTGTAAGACATAATTAGTATTGGTTATAAACCACTGACTGTATCCTAACTTATGCTTATCTTTTCAGAAAGCATGAAAGAAAAAAGGTGACTTAATTTACAGACTTTACACCAAAATTACCCACTCATGGACCAGGTCTTATTGAAAAATCAACTGTAATTTTTATTTATGTGCTGGATACATTAAAAAGTTTTAATCTGGGGACATCACTCCTCATTCTAAAATGCATATAGAAAATTTTTTTAGTTGTGCTTCCTTAGACTAGGGAGCTCTACTTGGAAATGACTTCATCCTCTGAAAGCCCCAAACATTATTAAAGTAGTAAACTGAAAAGAAAATATTTTAATTAAAATTAGACAATTCTGATATATTAGATAAACCATCCTGACTGATCATTGTATGCTCTCCTACTGTTTCATTCTTATACTTAACAGCTGAGTGGCTTAGTGGCAATAACTGGTTCTTTTAAAGGGTAAAACCCAACAGAGCTAGCTGTATATTATTTAAAAAAAAAAATAGGTGCTCTCCATTCTAAATTCCTTGTGTTCACAGTTTATTCAGAGTTCAGGAAGGTGATACTACTATATTAGATACTCTTAGGTATAGTTTTCATTTGTGTCTTAAGTATGTTTTGTTTCCATGTAAATGGAGAATATACCTTCTTAAATTTTTTGTCAGTGGCTCTGTGCATACAACAAAATAAACTAAAAAGCCAAGTATTAGTATAAATACATTTCTGGTTTATTATACTAAATAAATATAAGTGACAAGTTCATATGTATTCTTCACAATTTTTACTACTTGAAATTCATCTTTACATTTGTACCCCTTATTCCCAGAAGATATGTTCTAAGACCCTCAGTGGATGTTAAAGAAAGATATTACATGAGATATTATCTAAAACTGCTGATTATACTGAACCCTATATATAGATTTTTTCCTGCATACATTCCTAAGATAAATTTTAACTCAGAAATTAGGCAAAGTAAGAGATTAACAATATCAAATAAAAAAATAGAACAATGATAACAATATACTATAATAGAAGTTATGTGAATATGGTCTCTCTCTCAAAATATCTTATTGTACTGCACTCATCCTTTGTGTTATGATGTTAAATTATAATGGGATAAATAAGGTGAATGATGTAGGCGCTGTGACATAGTGTTAGGCTACCACTGACCTTCTGACAGTACTTTAGAAGGAGGACCATCTCTTTCCAGACCACAGTTGACCACAGATAATTGAAAACACAGAATGCTAAACTGCAGTTAAGCGAGGTAGGGGCTATGTATTTACATTTCATTAAGGCATTATTAATTTCTTTCACTGAAAGTAATCTATTGCTGTGTAACAAACCACCCCAAAACTTAATGGCTTAAAAACAGAACAATTATTTTGCTCACAAATCTAACACTTTCAGAGGAACAGTTCATTTCTGCTCCATGAGGCATTAGTTAGGACAGCTCAATTAAAGCTGGAGCATGTACTTGTAAAATGGCAAGTTGATGCCAACTCTGAGCTGGGAGGTCAAGCAAGGTTATAAACTAGTGGCCTTGGTTCATTCCCCTGTTGGCCTCTCCAGGATGCTGCTTGAACTTTCTTCCAACATGGTGACTAATTCCCAAGAGTGTGCATTTGAAAAGACAGGAAGAGGAAGCTTCCACTCTCTTAAGGGCTAGGCCTGGAAACTGGCACAACACCATTTTTGTCATGTTCTATAGGCCAGGCAGTTACAGAGCCTGCTCAGAATAAAACAAAAAACAAAAAACAAAAAAAAAATTGTGGCCATCTTTAAGTATTTTCAATCTCATCTCCAGTGTTAAACATTTTCTAGCTAATAATGACACAGTAAACAGAAAGAAAAAATAGTTAAGATAATGAGCAGTAGCAGTCACTCTTCCTATGAAAAAGTGACAAAATATCCTGAAAAGAAGTAACAAAGAATAGATTGATGAGTGTTTTAGAAATGTTTAGAATCTTTTTTTTTTTTTTAAAGATTTTATTTATTTATTTGACAGATATCACAAGTATGCAGAGAGGCAGGCAGAGAGAGAGGAGGAAGCAGGCTTCCCGCCGAGCAGGGAGCCCGATGCGGGCCTCGATCCCAGGACCCTGAGATCATGACCTGAGCTGAAGGCAGAGGCTTTAACCCACTGAGCCACCCAGGCGCCCGAAATGTTTAGAATCTTAGATTCTGGTGGTTCTAATGTTTTTGAGCTCATGATATGTGCCTGAGTAGCAGGATTTTTAGTGGCAGTATGTGGTAGACACAGAGGGTTGCTGATCCAGTATCCTCTTTTTCTTCCTAAGAGATCTCTGAATTTGTATAGGTCAGCAATAAGACCAGGTAAAAATTCTCACTTCCCTGAATTCCCTTGCATCTAAGAATTGCCTTGAGACACAGTTCTGACTAATTCATTGAAAATAGAAGTTATTAGGTACTTACTGTAGGAAAACACTCCAAGAGGAAAAAAGTTTTTTTCTTTTGTTATTTATTCTTTCCCTATCTTTCTGCTTGGATTGTGGATATAATGTCTGTACTGCAACAGCCTTGTGATTCAATGGAGGTGATCACATGGAAGAAAGCAACATGTTAAGGACTGTTGGGAGGAAAGCTGGAAGATTGAGTCCTTGATGACCTTGTGGAGTCACTATATTATATAATAGGCAGTTCTATACAACCTACTCTAGATTTCTTGAAACATGATATAAATAATCCTATATGTGGTTAAACCACAGCAATTGGTTTTCTGTTGCATAAAGTCAAATCCAGTTTCTAACTGAATTACTGCTCTAAAAAGGTCAGCAATAATTATAATATAATAACTGCTCGAAATTAACACTGTATCAGAATTTGTAAAAACATCTCCTCTGTTCACTTGTTTATACATGAATATAGCTATTACTGCTCTGACTGCCTTCTCTCCCATACTCATGAGAGAAAGTTTTGGCGTGTTTAATAAGTGTAGGCTCTTTGTGCCAGCATGACATTATGACGTGTTTCTTACCTCTTATTTGTAGCAAAACATTCCATCTAATAGAAAGTACAAGAGTTGGCTATAGCAAAAAAATAATTCCAGTGAAGTGCTTGCAATATGTCGGTGATCAAACCATTGTTATAACTGATGAGGTACAATTTTGTCTACATTTGGAAGATATTTATACCACACAATTTTAAGGGCTACACCCAAAGAGTAGAGTAGTATCAACAGAGAATTTATATTCCAAGTAAAGGATATGGATTTTGCTACCTTAACAGAGACCAAATAACAGTGACTTAAACATGATAGAGTTTATTTTTCTCTCATGTTAAAGTTTGAGTTGGTAGGTAGTTGGGGGAAGGAGTGTAGGTAGCTCTACTCATCAGGAAATCTCAGTTCCTTCTATATCACTACTAGACTATCTCTTTGACCAGAGTATTGTCCTTATCCACATGGTCAAAGCTGGCTCTTTGCCACTATGTCTGTATTCTAGATTTCAGGAATGGAAGAAGTTAGAGAAAATGGGCAAGTAGCCTCCCATAAAGATCTGATCTGGAAATTGCCCATGTCCTTTCTGTTTACATCTCGGTTATTTCTTAACAAGCCACAACCAGCTGAATAGTCTTAAGAAATGGCTCTAGGTGGGACCCACATATCAAGCTACAAAGGGGAGGTGCAATAACAGAAAAGAAGGGGGAAATGGAGGCTGGTGACAATTACCTGCCTTTTTCACAATGAGTATATCAGGTGCCTTCAGAGGAGGGATGGTCATTCATTTTGGCACTATTAGGCTTTTGGCTTTTATAAGGGAATTTCAAAATGAACACTTGTTCTTCTGGTATTGAAAGCCTGTGGACCTGCCCTCAGCATTGTTTTTTGCTCTCATTAATACCAAATGGCTTATAATCTCCTGATTTCCTCTTTTTCTTGGCTTCTAGATTCCTGAATTCTGTCACCATCTTGCCTCACTGCCATTTCGACTGTAACTTAGCCTCTTATTTCTTTGAATATATGTATTGGAATAGCCAAAGCAATTAATTTGACAGACTTGGGCGCCTGGGTGGCTCAGTGGGTTAATGCCTCTGCTTTCGGCTCAGGTCATGATCTCACGGTCCTGGGATCGAGGCCCGCATCGGGCTCCCTGCTCAGCGGGGAGCCTGCTTCCCCCTCTCTCTCTCTGCTTGCCTCTCTGCCTCCTTGTGATCTCTCTCCCTCTGTGAAATAAAAAAAAAAAAAAATTGACAGACTTTACTGAGGTCTGGGGATGGTGGTGGGTGATGAGGGATCACTTGTTTACGAGCCTTCCACTTTTTCAGTGACTTTTGCTCTCCCTCATCTCCCTTCTTACCTTAACTCACTCATTTCCAAAATGTTCCATATGCCTCCGAATTCCTTTTCCTCTATTTGGCAGAACTGTTTTCCTTTTCCTCAAGTTTTCACAGCCCACACCAGACCCTTAGAAGGTTTCACTTCTACTCCAAGTGTTATTCTCGGCAAAAGTTTTTTTTTTTTTCCTCTAAAAGGAATTACAGTGCCAGTTTTAAAAATAATTTCCCCTACCTCATTATAAAATGAAATCAATTTCTGTATTTGTTGTAAAAATGTTGTTGAGGACATTGTCCATTACATCACTCAGTTTCCCCCTATAAAACTCCACATCAGAAACTTCTTTTAGATTTCAGTACCAGAAGAAACTTTGCTCCTCCTAAAGCATGCTTCCCCCTTTCTGTTAACAAGAGCTGTATAACTTATCATGCTTTCTGAACTGTATAACTCTGAGCCAAATCTGCAGTTCTGTCATTGTAATTATGCTGAACATACAATTAGCATATTTACATTTTCTCATTTGCTTAGGCCATTTTATATGTCATATTGGTTTGCTTTTTGTTATAAACCATTTCAAATCCTTTAAAAAAAGAGTCAAGATAAAAATATGTTGATTGTTAAGTGAAATAAATAAGCAGCTTAGGGGTCATCTAAGGCAATAATATGCAGTATTTTTGACACACCCTCCTTCAACTACTTAGATAAGGCAAGAGGCCCTGTGGACCATCTACTCTACTCATTTCCACTTCTCAAGGGGAATAAAAGCTCAGTAAACATGCTGCCTTTAGATTAAGAATGAAAAGTTTAAAAATTTAATGCTTACTAACTCACAAGGAGTACCAGGAACAAACAGTCAAGAAAGAATTTTGGAGACATTTTCAGTGCAAAAAGGTTTTTATTAAAGCACAGGGACAGGACAGGCTGAAAGAGCCAGGCTGTGACTTGTGAGGAACTATTGATTACATACTTTAAGTTGGGAGGTAGGGATAAAGGAAGCCTCTAAAGGGATTTTCATATGTTAAGATTTATGGGATCCTGAAGATCTGGCTGTTGTCAAGCTAAGGTTGCTTTTTGCCTCTAGCAAAGTATTAGCATTAAAACAGTTGTGACTTCCTTGAGGAATGTCATACTATATGCATCTCAGGTATTTATCAATGGGCTGGAAGTTGTAAGAAAATTGAATTTTATCTATATTATCTATATTTCTTTTGCCTTTGTTCTCCTCATCACTGGACACTTCTATACCATTTAACTCATGTAACTCATCTTCAAGAGACTTTGGTCTCTTGTTCCACCCCAGTAGCCACTACAGTGACCACCTTGGTTGGAAAGGGTTTCAACTGATTTTCAAGAGAATACAACTCAACAGCACCTCTCCATGCCTGCTTGTGCATTACTCACCTTCTGCCCTAGGGCTTCCTTGTTGATGGTGAGAAAGAAGATACTATGGGATCTGGCTGGTGCCCACGGAAATGTGACCTAGAAATGTGGAGCTAACCCCCCGTGGTTAGCTCTGAGCCACTCACTAAGCAAGAATACCATACCACGCAAAATGCTGGTCAAGAATGAGGGAATCTAGAATGGGTGGTGAAGGGGGCAGAAGATGAGATGAATATAAATCATAGTGTTATTATGGTATGAGCAATAGATACAGGAACTAAAGCTGGTTTCACTAATTTTCTTGCTGGAAGTCCCCTACTTTGTTGGATTGCACTCTGTAATAAAGCAGTTGCATGTATACTTTATCTTCTCTCTGCTTTCTGGGGAAACTGGCTAAAATGTGGGTTTTTGAACTGGTTCTTGGTCATATATATATAAACGAAAATCTGTGGAGGTGCACATTATTCTCCTCTAAAAGACCATGGGTAGGATTGTTGTCCTTTTTTGTCCCATGAGAAGAATCCTCATTGCTCACCCACTACTGGATCACAGTGAATCATCCTCTGAGAATCACTGATTCACAGGATTCTTTTTTTTTTTTGTAGTAGTCCATTAAAAAAAATTTTTTTTATTATGTTATGTTAGTCACTATACAGTACCATTAGTTTTTGATGTAGTGTTCCATGATTCATTGTTTGCATGTAACACCCACTGCTCCATGCAATCTATACCCTCCTTAATACCCATCACTGGGCTAACCCACCCCCCCACACCCCTCCCTTCTAAAACCCTCAGTTTGTTTCCTGGAGTCCATAGTCTCTTATGATACTTCTTCCCCTCTGATTTCCCCAGATTCCCAGGATTTTGTCAAGGATTGTCTTATAGAGCTTATGAGTTGGAATTCTTTGGACAATTTATATAATTTAGTTTTCTTTTTTAAACAATTTTCAGGCTTTTTTTTTTTTAAAGATTTATTTATTTATTTTAGAGGGAGAGCTAGTGTGCACGTGCATGAGTGGGGGTAGGGGCAGAGGGAGAAGGAGAGAATCTCAAGCATACTCCCCGTTGAGCATGGAGTGTAGCCCGGGGCTTGATCTCTTGACCTTGAGATCATGACCTGAGCCCAAATCAAGATGCCTAACCGACTGAGGCACACAGATGCTCCTATACTTTAGTTTTCTAACAACATCAGTTGATGATGGGTATTCAAAAAGTACTGCTGAACAACAAAATTATCAGTAGAAATTTTAAGAAGGCAGGCAGCTCTAGGGCAGCAGTTTTATTGCTGGTATTTGGTGGGGGTGGGGGTGGCAGGCAAGTTATCACGTTGGAGCTGGAGTGGATTGGAACAGTAGGTTCGAAAGCCTAGATTGGGCTAGTTGAGGCAAGACTATGAATGAAGTTTACAAGAATGACCAGAATGAAGGAATCTCATAAACTTGAGTGAGAATATAACATATACTCTGACATGAGGCCAGTAGTCAGGGGCCAGGAAGCAGGCTGGAGTTAGATTTCAGGAGTAGACAAAGCCACAGGCTAAGCTGATGTATTTGGTCAAAAGGGTAGCAGTAAAGGCATCTGGTGAGGACAGTTGAAATTGAGACAAGAGCTCCTTTAGATAGCCACTCTTTTATATACTTTCCAGGTCTCTCTAGACTTCAGGAAGGTTAGTGGCCCAGGATCTGAGGTTTAAAGACTGATGAAGAACAGCAATTCCCTACATCAGGCAAAATGAGAATTTTAAAGAGAAGGAACTTTAGCTTCTGGAAAAATGTTAGTGACTTAGATTCCTGTCAAAAAGAGGGCAATGTAGAATCAGCACAGACCATAGTTCTTCTGAGTCTTTCCTCCTCCTTCTTCAGAGCCCTTAGCTTTTTATTTCTAGGTTGTTCTTTGAGATGCAGACACATCTTTGAGGGCACAACATGGACGTGAGCAATTGCTCAGCGTTTAGTTAACTGACAAGAACTAATTTAAGGTAATACGGGTAAAGATCTACTTTCTCCTTGATTTATGTTAAACTGTCCTCCATCTGCTGGTGGTGACTCCTATTGCTAGGAAGTCACTCACCAGAAAAAATGGGAAGCATGCTATTGTTTTAGGAGATAGACTGATCTTCTATAGTATATGGGTTGTTATTTCTTCTCAGAAGCAAAAAGCATGGAAATACTTAGATTTTATGAGAGAGAAGAACATATCTTTTTTGGTATATTTTTATCTCCTTTAACTGTTAAGAGTTGTTAATTATTGTCCCTGTATTATAGATGAGGAAAGTGAAGCTCTAAGAGTTAAGTAAGCAATCTGCAGAGTTAGTAAGTATGGATTTCATGCCTGGTTTGTTAGGATCCAAAGCCTGAGCTGTGTCACTATATCAAATGCTCTTTAATTATTTTCATAGGATGTCTATCCACAAATGACAAGATAATCTTTATGGAGTTTTCTTTTTGAGAAACTCACTTTTTTAAAAAAAATTTTTTTATATTATTTATTTGACACAGAGAGAGAGATTACAAGTAGGCAGAGAGGCAGGCAGAGAGACAGGGAGAGGAGGAAGCAGGCTCCCTGCTGAGCAGAGAGCCCGATGTGGGCCTCGATCCCAGGATGCTGAGATCATGACCTGAGCCGAAAGCAGAGGCTTTAATCCACTGAGCCACCCAGGTGCCCGAGAAACTCACTTTTTAAAGAAATATATTATTATTATTTTTAAAGATTTTATTTATTTGACAGAGAAAGAGAGAGATTGAGCACCAGTGGGAGGAGGGTCAGAGGGAGATGGAGAAGAAGAAGCAGACTCCCCACTGAGCAGGGAGCCTGGTTGGGGGCTTGATCCCAGGACTCTGGGATCATGGCCTGAGCTGAAGGCAGACACTTAACCGATTGAGCCACCCAGGTGCCCCAAGAAACTCACTCTTTTATCACCATTCTTGATGTGCACTTGATTTGGAAGTTTAGAAAATATTGAAAAATTAAAATGAGGCAGTATCAGTGAAATTGTTAAAAAATTATTTAGTACTGCCTATTCAAATATTGATTGTATTTTGACAAGGAAAAAGGAAAAAGCCCCTTAAAAACTAATTTGGTTTTAACACAAAGTCCCATTGTAAAATGCAAAGTCTTGCTAAAGAAATGTATAGAGAGCTAGAACATTCATTAGAATAGGAAAAAGAGGCACTCTGTGTTCAACCTAGGGAAAGAATCATGACATCTTGGCTAGCAGAGGCCTGAAAGATGGGGCGGGAGAGACTTTTAGAAATTTAATCAAAACAACAAGCACTATCATTAAGGGAAGCAACCACACTAAACTGACTAGATAGAAAGACCTAACCAACCTCTAGGGCTTCCTTAGCAAATCCAATCCTATGTTGGTATTAGAAATATCCTAGTTAAAGGCAATGCATATTTGGATACTTTTTGTAACACTTTGTGATTCATAAATATCATCGGTCTGCCAATATGTTATAGTTATGTCTATCTACAGTAAGAATGAGTTATATTGGATGTTTTCTAATCCAGAGAGATTGGACATTAAAATAGTTAGGCAGCTGAATTTTAATGAAGTTAGGAATAATATAACAGATGCTTCATTAATTACCATATTAAGAGAATATTCTCTGGGCGCCTGGGTGGCTCAGTGGGTTAAAGCCGCTGCCTTCGGCTCAGGTCATGATCCCGGAGTCCTGGGATCGAGGCCCACGTCGGGCTCTCTGCTCAGCAGGGAGCCTGCTTCCTCCTCTCTCCTCTCTCTCTGCCTGCCTCTCTGCCTACTTGTAATCTCTCTGTGTCAAATGAATAAATAAAAAAGAAAAAAAAAAAGAAAAAAAAAAGAATATTCTCTTTTCCATATCTTTTAAGAGTGACACAGACCTCTATTTTTAACATAGAGCCCATTTCATGGCATTGTTACACCATGCATCAAATCATATCTTGAGTTACCTTAAGCTGTATACAGAAATTAAGTATTACCATAGATCAGCTATAAGAAATATAGAAGTATTTATATTTTTTACTGGAAATCTTTTAGTTCTAATTATGAAATTATTTTCCCCAGAAAATGTTGCTGAACCTTTTTGTGGGATAACTTTTTAAAAATAATTAAATAGAAAACATGGCATAGCATAGGGACTTCTTATGAGAAAGTTATTTGGGGAGTTTTCTAAAAAAAAAAAAATTCCCAGGAGGGAGACACCTGAAATTACGTGTAGTAAGCAAAAGTTTCTAAGGAATTCTAGGTGAAAAAGCTAAGGGATAGGTTATTTATGCATGTTAATTATTCTGTAGGTGTTTTCTTTTTCAAAAATTGTAACATTCAAGAACAGTATTATTAGGATTTACTTATTTACTTCTGTTCTGCTTTTTTTCTTTACAAATCCCAAAGATTTTTCAATAGTACCCATCGTGATGTAGGTCAAAATATTCTTAAAAAGTCAACTTCAAATGGCATTATTGATTTTTTTTACCATGTCAAAAGACAATATTTTCTGCAAGTTTTCACAAGGTGAATTAAATCTATAATCTAATTTTGAAACATCTATAGGAAACACTCTTAGGAAACTGAAAACTTTCATTAAATAATACTGTACCTTAATAGAAATATTGTATGGAAATACCTCAATTGATGGGAAATTCTGGTAATATGCTGTTTTGCTTAATTACTTTTTAAATTTAGGATTAACTGTTTCACTTTCAGTTCTTACTGAAAATCTTTTAAAAATATATTCATGACCTTTACTGTCATGGAAAGTATAAAAAGTATATTAATCTTTGGCCACTGTGAATTTCCAGTGTCTGATATTGATTTTTCTGAATGTCAATAATCATTGTACAGTTAGAGATTAGGATAAATGTATATAACTTCAGCACATAACTAGGAATTTATTATTGGAATAAAGCCTTGATATAAAGTTTCTTTTTCAATATAAACTTCTTTTCCCTTCTCAAAATAGAGCTCTAGCAGTGGTTTGGGATTGGAAATTGTTTAATCAGGGGCTCTAGATATTAGATGTTTGTTGAAATAAGATTTTACTGTGTTATGGCAGGATTTTGATGAGCACAGGGGTAAACTATTGAGGCTTACTCCATATCCAGGCAGTGATTTTACTCAACAGGGTGCAGCTCATGGTTGGGGAATAGATAGGAGGAAGTAACCTGGATGTAGAGATGGGTCTTGAGCAAGGGTAGTCTGTTTAGCATCCAAGCACTGTCAAAACCTCTGGCTTGATTTTAGAAATAGAAGTTCAGATATGGTGGGACTGCTATAACCAGGAAATCTAACCAAATGGATAGTGGTCATTTGGTTCTGGAAGACTTTTGCATAGCGGTGCTTGTGAGTGGAGGGTTCAATCTGGAAAAGGAAAGCCAGGAGACAATAGGGCCTATAGGTATCAGCTGGATTTAGTATAGGGTCCCAGTGCTAAAAGGGATTGGGAGAGTAAATAGGATCACCAGATGCAAATATACAATAGAAAATCAAGGAGATGGCAGTGAAAGTCTTTTCCTTTTGCTCCTACTTATGGAAATACTGGAAAATATGTTCATTTTTAAAAGTAAATAACCAAGCTTTGAAGAAATAATGTAAAAATCCCTGGTAACAGAAATGAAGAAGGAATATAAAGTCAGATTTGTAAGAAGATAAAGCCATGGAGGCTCACAGGAGTTTCACGACCAGACAGATTTGAGAGTTGGGTCTAAAGACCAATTCAGAGTGAGGAGATGAGGCCCTAGACTCATATGAGACAGACACTGGGACAGTCTCCTGAATCATCATGAGTCTTAAAGGGCTGCCCCTAGTATTAAGTGGGACTACCAAGATTCTGTCCTCTGAGGCAGGCCTGGGATGGGTTGAGTAAAGATATCTGCCAGATTGAAAGCCTAACGTAACATCAACAGGTGTGAGTCCTGAATTTAAACTACTCCTGGGGTGCAGGAATCCCCAAATAAGAAATTAATAACAATATTGGTAATAGAACTCATGAACCTCTCAGGTCTCTGGAAGAAACAGGAGCGGAACAATTCTGAAAGGGTCATCCCACAAGACAGAGCACATGGGGAAGGAAGGTAGGAAGGGAGGAAGGGAGGGAGGGAGGGAGGGGGAAAGAAAGGGAAAAACAGAATTCCATGAGGAAGACAGAACAGCTGCAATTACCAGGAGAGTTTGCACAGCAAGAACTGACGATTATAGAATGATCTGAAATATAGTAGCCCAATAAAAAAGCTTAAAGAGATAAAAAGAAAGAATAAAAACCACAATAAAAAATAAAGTTGTATGGAAAGAGAAAATATATAGTTATAAAGCATCAATAGTGAAATGAAAACTCAACAAATGTTAAATAGCAGATTAGGCCTAGCCAAAGAGAGGATTAGTGAAGTTAAGTTATTCTGGAAAAAATCAATTAGAATGTAGCACAGAAATGTAAAGAGATGTAAGAAAAATTATGAGGAGAGATGGAGGATAGATTAAAAGGTCCAGCATAGGAATTCCAGAAACATAAAACTGGAATAATAAGAAAGAGGTTGCATGGTTGTAAATTTTCTAGGCCTGAAGCAAGATAGGAGTGCTCAGTTTGACAGAATATACCAATATCTGAGTGAGATAAATAGAAATAGTGAGATAAATGGAAACAAATTCAAATCTAAGCTCCTCACAAACAAACAAAAAACCTTGAAAGCTATCCGACAGAAATGGAAGAAAACCTAAAAGAACTGACAAATTAGACTGAAAGCAATTAAACTTAGAAACTAGATTCAGGAAACTTTTAAAAGATGGAATGCATCTTTTAAAAAGATTTTATTTATTTACTTTTTAGAGAGAGAGAAAGAGAGTATGCATGTAAGTGGGGGGAGGGGCAAAGGGAAAGGGAGAGAGAGACTCCATGCTGACCATGGAGCCCAAGCAGGGCTAGATCTCATGATCCTGAGATAATGACCTGAGACGAAATCAGTAGGTTGCTTAACCAACTGAGCCACCCAGGCTCCCCTGGAGTGCATTTTTAAATGTTGAGGTAAACGGGGGTGGTGTGTATTTCTCTACTGCTTGATTTTGGCCTCAGTCATGTGACTTGCTGTAGCCAATAGAATGATGTGAAAATGACAGCGTGCCAGTTTCCAACATAGGCCTTAATTGTGAATTTCTTCTGTGCTGGTATCATCACCTTGGGAAAGAATATGCCTGGGCCACCCCACTGGACCCAGGAGTAGGATAAGAGACATGAAGAACAGGGCCATCCCAAACAACAGGGAGGAGATAGCTGACCCACATATCCAATCCATGAGAATAAATCACTGTTTTTTCTGTTCTTGAGTTTCACAGATGGATTCTTGGATTATCTTTGTAATACTGATATAACAAATTAACACAAACTTAGTGACTTAAAACAACACAAATTCATTCTCTTACAGTTCTGGAGTTCCAAAACAAGTCATACAGGGCTAAGATCAAAGATCAGTAGGGCTGTTTTCTCGGGGGCTTTGGAGGAAAGTTCATTTCCTTGACTTTTTAGCTTCTGAGGGCCACCCATATTCTATGGCTCATGAACCCTTCCTCATTTCACTCCAGGCTTTTGCTTCTGTTGTCACATCTCCTACTTCTTTAGTCAAATCTGTTTCTATCTTCCTGTTATAAGGACACTTGTGATTGCATTCAGGGCCTAACTGGATAATCCAGGATAATCTTCCCATTTTAAGAATTTTAATTTACATCTGCAAAGTCCTTTTTGCTCTGTAAGTTGATATTCACAGGTTTTAGGATGTGGATACCTTGGGGAAGCCGGCATTATTCGGCAGACCACAATTGTTATATTGAGTTTTATTTTTAACTTTTATTTATTCATTAAAAAAAGCCCCAGACATTTCTAAGAGAACGAAAGTTTAAGAGACTAGGCAGAGATCAATATTGCAAGAACTACTAAAGGATATAGTTAATAAATGGCATAGGATAGTGATTAGACACATGGATTTTTTAAGAAAGATTGCCTTGGTTCTGCCATTTTCTATCTGTGCAAACTTGAGCAAGTTTCTTACCCCTCTGTGACCCCTGTGACTCAGTTTCTTCATATGTGAAATGGAAATAATCATAGAAGTATTTACCTCATAGGTTTCTTATGAGGATTAAATGAATTAATGTTAGTAAAGTGCTTCCAACATTTATAAGGCTCATGGTAAATGTTATACAAATATTTATTAAATAACAAAATTGAAAGAAAAAACTCAGGGGATGCCTGGGTGACTCAGTTGGTTTGGACTTCCAACTCTTGGTTTTGGCTCAGGTCATGATCTTGGGGTACTGAGATGGAGCTTGGCGTCCTGCTCCTCGCTCAGTGTGGAGTCTGCTTGTCTCTCTCTCTCTCTGCTCCTCTTCCCTCTCATTCTCTCTTTCTCTTTCTCTCATAAATATATAAAATCTTTTTTTAAAAGTGAATCATTTTACTCCCAACTTGATAGGAAAATTGAAAATGCCTGACAACAGCAAGTGCTAGAGTTACTGTGGAGAAATGGGAATACTTTTATAAATTGATCCTACTTTCTTAAGCAATTTGGCAACATCTAATTAGGTTGAAGATAGGCTTTTCCTACTGGGCAGCAGTTTTGGTATATACCCAGCAAACTTGCTCATGGAGACCCTTGAGGATGGTTACCACATTTTATAACAGTGTTTATGATAGGGACTCTGTCAGAGGTCAGGTTCCTCAGGAGCAGAGTCTGAGATAGTGATGAAGGTATATGTGGTTTATTATGAGCACACTCTTCAGGAGAAACCTGTAAGGAAGCGAGGGAAGCAGAGGCAGGGTGGAGAAATGTTAGGGGAAGATACGGTCTCAGGTGAAGAAGTCTTCATGGTTAGATCCATGAAAGGCTCTGCGACATAAATTACATTGAACGGTTTTTCCCTTGCAGTCATTTTGTAGTCCATGCCTGTCATATCTGGGATATGTATGTCACCTCCACTGTGAGGTAGCTTCTCTCAGCCAAGAGAGATTTCTGGATAGAGGGGCAGCTAGTGAGCCATCAGCGGCCAACACTTAGAGCAGCTGGAGGTAGATACACTGCCCAGGGAAAAGGGATCTGGGTAGGGCAGTACAGCTTCCTTAGAAAATGCAATACCTAATGGTCATCAAAAGGAGAATGGGTAAAGGGTGCTTGGGTGGTTCAGTGGGTAAGGGGCACCTGGGTGGCTCATTTAGTTAAGTGTCTGACTCCTTATCTTAGCTCAGGTCTTGATCTCAGGATTGTGAGTTCAAATGCTATATTGGGCTCCATGCTGGATGTGGAGCCTACTTTAAAAAAAAAAAGGAGAATGAGTAAAGAAAATTAAGGCATATGCATACAGTGGAATTCTGTATTATGAATGGATAAGATTTACATGTATTACATGGATAAATAGTGAAAACATTGAATGAAAAAAGCAAATTGAAAAATGATACCTGTAAGTGGTATCATTATGCATATTAAAGACACACAATATATTGGTGTTGCTATGTTTGCATAGTATGTAGTAAAGGTATTATATTGAGTATTGACACTGACTTTGTTAGGATAGTGGTTACCTTTTGGAATGGAAGAATAGGAATGGATTAAGAGGGCTACAAATGGGCTTTAGGTATTTCTGTAATGTTTTAATAATATGGTACAATGTTAACATTTCATTAAGTCATGAATTGAGTACATATAAAAAATATTCTCTTTAACTTCCTGTATACTTGATATATCTTATATAAAAGAAAGAGAAAACATTTCAAGAAAGAGATATCTGGTCCATGCCAATTTGGAAAGGCACTGGGTGGGTATAACTGAGGTCCTTATACACACATAACTCTGACTCCTGGCACCCAGGTTGTGTATCAAGAAGATTGTGGTACCTAGAAGCTACATTTGGGCCTTTAATCATCTCTGAGCTCTGGAAACACTGAGTCAGGAACTAGAAAGGCCAGGCTTAAATGACCAATTAATGGATCAACTTCAGGGAGCTAAATGAGAGAAAAAAGGGGAAAGGATACTGAGACAGCAGTGTAATGACAGTATATTGAACAGAAATATTTAGCAAATATTCACTGAATTCTTAATACGTATCAAGCAATGTGGTAGACTGGGGAGTCAATGATGGATGGCACTGCTTCTGCATCGGGGAAGCTGAGTCAAGTGGAAATCTTTTTTTTTTTTAACATTTTATTTACTTTTTAGAGAGAGAGAGAAGGAGAGAGCGAGAGAGCACATGAGCAGGGAGGAGGGGCAGAGGGAGGAGAGAGAGAGAGAAATCTAAGCAGATGGCTCCACACTCAGCTCAGCCCAGAGCCCGAGGCAGGGTTTGATCTCACAATGGTGAGATCATGACCTGAGCCAAAACCACGAATCAGATGCTTAACAGAAGGAACTACCCTGGTACGCCAAGTGAAATCTTCTGTAGGGGGAGGGCCTGGACTCAGGGGCATCTTTCCAATAGAGGCCAACAAATATGTTTGTGGCAAGAGTCTTTTGTTTCTGAATTAAAAATTCCCAAGTGATTTCTGTGTAACTTGAGTCCTCCAAGATGCTCTGAAAAAGTAGTTTTATAGTCAAACATTTTATGAAATGCTGTATGTCATATTCCCTTCTTTGAAATTCATAAGGCAATTAATTAGCACATAAAATTATCAAGAGGAGTTATAGCAAAGAAATGTATAAATTGCATCTCTCCAAATTATTTAACATAGAAATGAATTTTTAAGAAGGGGTGGGTAATACCTGTAACACTCCTGTCGTGTTTTGTGAAGTTCATTTTCGTCATCTCTATTTGCATTATTATTTTCCTAATATTTCCAAAAGGTTTATTTAAAAAATTTTAAAACTAAACCTTCATTCCACTGTTTCTATTTAAGTGTTTGAACTCCAATTTGTGCTTAAAATATTAACCAGAGATTTAGTATAGGTATTTTGTTTGACTTTTACGGAGAATTAATACCAGGATATTTTTTGCAAGTTATTTTAGGTCTTCAAAATAACAGTAAGACAGAGTATTTATGATGGAGATGTAGACCATTGTACTTTTTGCAGTTTGATTTTATGGTACCTACTTTAAATGTCTAGCAAAATGCTTAGTCTTCAGTCTTTTGAGCAAACGTATCAATAGCCTTAATTACCGTGTGAAAATATATTACTGTGTCACAGCCATGTGCAGCTATCCACATGACCGTACCCTATAAAACGAACCAGGAGGTGTAAGTTTACAAACATAACATCTGAGGTGGTGGTAAAATTAGAGCTAAATAACACGTGCAGTTTAAATTCTCAGTATAATGTCATGAAAGGCTGTAATTTTAATATACTGCTGACAAGGGGCAACTGAGGATTAATGTACATTCCCAATAATTATGTTCAGTATTAAGAGATACAGTAAAGCTTCAGTGTTATATATAATGCACATGAAAACATATTTTTTGCAGTTTTGCTAGATCATGGGAATATTCAATTAGTATATTTCCTGAGTTTAAATAAATAATAAAAACATTCACTCCATAGAGTAATTCTTGGCCCAAAATGGTTGCTCCGTAACTACGACTGTTTATTTACTATGTGGTTAAAGTTTTTTTGTTTGATTCATCTAAACTTCTCCCTTCAGAAATTATGACAGAATTAATTAAATACCGATAAGAAACTATTTCCAAAATTTGATGAAGTATATTATTTATTTTTTATTTGCACAACTGTCTGTTTCCAGTAAGCTCTCAAGTTAGTGAAAATTTCTCTTCTATGTGTGTGACATTGAGGTTACCACTTATGAGTGGGAGACCTTGGAAAAGTTATTTAATCTTTACAAGTTTCTTTGTCTCTAAAACAGGGATGCTAATAAGATTGTTGTGACTATTAAGTTGACTTAATATATGTAAAGCGTTGAAAATACATTAAAGTGTATGCACCAAAAAGTATACCATACATGTTAGCTATTATTACTATTATTTTGAATGTACACCAGAGAGACTGCAAATTATTAGTAATACACCATTTCTTTTCCCAAATCTATAATCATAGTTGAACATGCTCAGATCTATTAGCCTACTCAGAAAAACAAATAGTCTGGGTTATATTTTATTCATAGTTACTTGTTTGATTTTTTTAATAGGAAGATTTACATAAAGAATTTGGTTAGGTGTTCAAGTCTGGAGAAGAGGGGAAGGCTACTGATGGATAGGGAAACTTGAAGATTCTCCAGTTTTTTGGTATGCCTTATGGGGTGTCCATTATTTTTTAGTTAGCATCAAGCATGCAAGAACTCACTAGCTTAGCACCCAAACTTCCCCCATTTATCTCTTTTTATGTTTTAGCTATGTTTCCATCTCTCTTTAATAGCCATTCCCTAATTCTTTAATCCCTCATGGGAGGTAGACCAGTAAGCAGAATCAATAAACCTTAGGAGGCTTGGTGAGGGCTATATGAATGGTATGTTATGGTTGAGAGTGGAGCTGGGAGAACAAATTTGCCTTCTTTTTATCCTCCCATTTAAATTTTTGAACTTACCAAAATGTCTCTTCATATATTTTATAGGCATAAGTATATGCAACTTTTTATTTTCAAGTTCATATTCTTAGAAGAAAGGGTAGAGAAGTTATATAGAAATTTTGCTCACTGAACTTTATTTTTTTATTTATTTATTTATTTATTTATTTTTTTTAAGATTTTATTTATTTATTCAACAGAGAGAGATCACAAGTAGGCAGAGAGGCAGGCAGAGAGAGAGGAGGAGGCAGGCTCCCTGCGGAGCAGAGAGCCCGATGCGGGCCTCGATCCCAGGACCCTGGGATCATGACCTGAGCCGAAAGCAGAGGCCTTAACCCACTGAGCCACCCAGGCGCCCGCTCACTGAACTTTAAAAAACTTTAACGAAGTGAGACTATTGCTCAAAAAAGTTGAGCAATGAGTAGGAATAGTGATGGCTGTTTTTAAGAAGTTTGGAAAAACTAGATTAGGAAATCAGTTGTAATGTACAAAAATATAAAAAGAAATATAAAAACATTTCTTACACATATTAGGAAACATGTTCTTTAAGTGGAAAAACACAAGAGGAACTGTAAGTAGGTTCTTACAATAATTTGTATTTGGATGTACTATATATCAATTTGTGTCTCTCTAGTCTAAAATACATTAGTATATGAGCTTCAGGTAAGAGTATAGGGAAAGTTTGGAATGAGAGCTAGAAAGGTTGAAAAGATAAAGTGCTCTAATTTTGAGCTTTCTTCCCAGCTTACATTCTAAACCTGTAGAGACAAGAGTAGGGCAGGAAGTATACAGATTACAAGTGGAAAATCAGGCTAGGATTTGGAGGACCTGTTCCTAAACTATAAAAAAAATAAGATGAAGTGAAATGTATTAAGCTACTTAGGCTCGTTAGCATTTTAATCACTAAACTAAGTAATTATAGTGGTACGAATTACCAGTTTTGAGGACAGAGGTGGAAGAGGTCACTGAATGTATGTATATGTACATGTATATTACACACATATACATATTCAGACACACAATATTACTAGATAATATTAGAGACATATTTTACAGATAAAGGAAAATATATATTAGCAAGAATATAAGTCATGGAGAAATATACATGACAGCAACTTTAAAAGTATTATGCTGTCAGTATAAGAGATACTAACCTAGGTTATTATTTTATTCTTATAACTAAGCAGCTGACATGAGTACAAAGTCCCATTCAAGGTCATTGGAAACTTTGAATTTGGATTGGCTCCAGGAGGACATTGGATAACACAATAATTGTCCTCTTGAGTGCCAGCAGTTTAGTAAGATTCACAACGGGTAAATATTTTTTATAAACCTCAACTTACTATTTCCTACCATTGAGCTGTTCCAAGATTTACTTTTTATAAATTAAAACAGTGCCTACAAAAAAGACATGGTACAGAGGACATAAGTATGAATTTTCTTTTAAAACCCTTGAGAAGCTAATTTCCATGCTCAAGATAATGTTTCAAAGAGATTTCTTTTCAACGTGTTTTCTTACGAGGGCAAGATTTCAAAGAGGAAAATTAGCAAAGCAAGGTAACTGTGATACTGCCATCTGGAGTTTTCAATTAGCATTTCTGACTAATACTTTGGCAAAATTACTCACAAATATTTCCAGAGTTGAGAAATAATCTTGTAGCACTTTCTGTTCTTATTTTAAGGATATCAAGCAAGGCATTTAAATAATACACAGTTTGCAGAGCCTAGCTGAAGGGAGTGGGAGCATTCTGGGTTTACTCCTACGCTTACTTGTTCCATGCTACTTGCATGTAAAAGAATGTATTTAAAAATGGTAAGTGAAGTGATTGGTCCCAAACTCTTGTAATTCAATGACTAAATGAAGATTAACATATACAGTTGTGTAAAAATAGACATACTAATCTAAGAGATGATTTAAAACATATTATTGGATATTAATTTTAAAAAATAAAAACTGTTGACATGAGCAAAATGAAAACCTTAGAAGCACAGATTGTGGAACTGGAAAGGTCTTTAGAGATCATTTCCAATCGCCTCATTTTACAGAAGAGAAATGTGAGGACCAGGGAAATGAAGTGACTTTCTTGGGGTCACATCAAAAGTCAACAGCAGAGCTATTGATGGTGTTCAAATCTCCTAACTTTCCGGCTATGCTCATTCACTAAGATTGTTTACAACCTTTAGTCACAGTTTATTTTTTGGTTAACTCCACATTTACTCCTCTATTTTTGTGACTGCAAAAATAGCGCAGAGTGATGTAATTTGCTTTAGATCAAATACATAATAAGAAAAAAGGCAAAGCTTTCACTAGTCCAATTTTTCATGTGTAGTTCTTTATTNTTTCTTTTTTTTTTTTTTTATAATTTTTTTTTTTAAAGATTTTATTTATTTATTTGACACAGAGATAGAGATCACAAGTAGGCAGAGAGGCAGGCAGAGAGAGAGAGGAAAGCAGGCTTTCCGCTGAGTGGAGAGCCCGATGCGGGCCTCGATCCCAGGACCCTGAGATCATGACCTAAGCCGAAGGCAGAGGCTTNAGATCAAATACATAATAAGAAAAAAGGCAAAGCTTTCACTAGTCCAATTTTTCATGTGTAGTTCTTTATTATATGTATGCACGTGTGTGTGCGCGTGTGTGTATGTATGTGTGAACAATCCCTTATCCACTGTTCCCAAATCCAAAGAGCTCTANAGTCCAATTTTTCATGTGTAGTTCTTTATTATATGTATGCACGTGTGTGTGCGCGTGTGTGTATGTATGTGTGAACAATCCCTTATCCACTGTTCCCAAATCCAAAGAGCTCTAAAAACTGAAAGTTTTTCATATTTGGGACAAATTCTGTTGTTGGCAAAACCTGATGTGAACTGATGCATGGCTATTTATAGACTTCATATATACCAGCAAGTATGATTCTTCATGTATTTCACTTTAGAAACAGTCATATGTTTGTGTATACAGTGCTGCCATAGGCTCTGGAAATGATACATAACACAGGCTTGACATAATTTATTACACTCTCAAACCCTGAATCATTCTGAATTCTGGCTCCAGTGGTTTTAGATAAGTGATTGTGGATCTTCCATTTGTCCATAATGTGATTTCATTACATTAGTTTAGGTAGTTTTGGCTTATAACCTGGCAATTCAGAACAGCCTTTACATATGATTTTGTTTGGTTCAAAGTATATGAACTGAAGAGAATTAAATGAGATAAACAGAGTGCTATCTATGGGAGAGTAAATATATAAAATAAGGAGCTCAGTTTCATCAATGTTATTTGTGGTCAGGAAGCCAGGGTGAATCTGGTAATAAGTTGAGGCAACTGCCTCATGCCACATTTCTGATAAATTTTTTTATCTTTGTCCTTCCCCCTTTTTTATAACCTATATTTTATAGCCTTCTTAAATCTTTATTCTAAGCTGCATCAAATGTTAGCATATATGGGGGGAATATATATGCCAAGCCTTAATATTAACTCTGTGTTCTGTTATCTAATCAGTAGTGAAGTTGAAGACTAATCCATCAAATAATATTTACAGTTTGTAGTTTAGGTTGTGTATGCTAAATAGCTTAGAGTTTAAATGGGTTGACTATACCTAATATAATATAGTCTTCCTTTAGATTATAAACCTTATATTTAACCAAAGTCTAGGAAGCTCAGTATCTTGATAATCTGTGCTCAGCCTGAACAACATCCACTGCAGAGCGTATGGCACTGCATTTCATTCCATCTGGAGTTGCAGTTTGACCAACGGGCAGATGGAAAGGAAGGGGCAGTCATTAGGGCAAACTTACAGCAGGGCCAGCCCTTTCCTTGTTTGCAGGAAACTTCACCAATTGAAAGTTTTGACCTGTCATACACTGTTAGGATAAACACATGCACACACACACACACCAAGTGAGTAAGAACTGACAACATCTTAGATTTTTCCATGTCCCTATTAAGTATCCTAAAAGTAAATTTTGTAGATGTAAGTCAGGCTTTTGGGTTAGCAGTGTTTCTACCATAATTTCAGATGTGTTCCTCGAGGCATAAATTCTATTTTTAGACAATCAAATCTAAGACATTTGATTATTTTAATGCAGGGCAGATCTCAGTGGAGGAGGGTATCCCCTCTTTCTATAAATAGTTCCTGTAATATGGTAGTTGCTTAGACTGTAGTATTTAAAGGGACATATATGACATAATCTAACCCTTTCTCTTCATCCTTGGGTCAAACAGGAAGGGAATAGTAAAATCTAATGGAAAGATACAGGATCAGGAATCTGATCCTTCCAGCTGCACTGTGACCTGGCTGTGTGACTCCAGACAAGGCATCTGCCTCTCTGGGCCCCAGTTTCCTCTTTTATGAAATGAGAGGACTATATACACTGTTCAGCTCTAAAATGTTATGATTCTATGAAAGGTGATCATCAATAGGCTCAGTCTCTTTTGAAAGTTCACCCAGAGGAGACCTCTTAGGTAGCAAATTTCTTCCAGATATGGGGCAACTTTTCTTTGCCTGAAGAGAAATTTTTAAGCATGGGGCTCTGAAATGGCTAGAGGGGAAGGAAGAGGCTGCTGTTGAGCCCAGTTTAAGAGTTCTCTCCTCCTTAAGTGCATGGTTGTGACTACTGAATGACCCAGGGGGAGGGTCATTTCATAGTGGGTGAGCCTGGGACCCTGTTTAATGGATTGACCCATGGGCTGACTAGATTCTGTAGCTTGGAAGAACCCGTGAAAGTGGTCATGCTGATCCTGAGGGCTGAAGAGTAGCAGGCAGAGTGGGTACCGTCTCCTTCGTGGAAGGTGATAAGTGAGGAAGCAGGTAGAGTGGACCTTTTTCAGGAATAAGTTTTGTGTAAGCTGTGGGTGGAAAAATCAACTCCAAATAATTATAAAAGAGTAAATCAACTTAAGGAAGAACCCATTTTATAGATTTCAGCAGATAAAATAGATGTCCATTAGGTAATTAGCAGAGATAGACTGTTTGATTTTTTTATTTACTATAACAATAGCATTTAATGTTTACCAAGTTCTTTTGCCAGACACTCTAGAAAATACTTCATATCCACTAGGTCTTCTAACAATCATTATAACCATATGAAGTAGGCATTATTATTTTCATTGTACAGATAAAGAGACTGAGGTTTAAGAGACTTAAATAATGCCCAATGTCACACAACTAATAAATAAGGGGATCTGAGGTGTAAACCTAGATAATGTACTGCTGTACTGCCTACCTCTAACTTGTTTTCAGAATTTTAGAGACAGGCTGTGGAGTCTATTCCTTTCTCCTCTCCTCATCTCTCTTTCTCATTTTAATTAATTCTCTCTCTCTCCTTCTTGTTTCCTAATAGAATCATTATATAGAGGATTGACTGTATTGTTACAGGATGACAACCTGTCACATTTATTGGAGAAGAGAATTATAGAAAGTCTTCTTTCCGGGCCATTTTTAAAAAAGACTTATTTATTTGCCTTAAAGAAAGAGTGTGATCAGAGGGAGGACAGAGGGAGAGGGAGAGAAATCCTCAAGTGGACTCCCTGCTAAATATGGAGCCTGATGCAGGGCTCAATTCCAGGACCCCGGGATCTTGACTTGAACTGAAACCAAGAGTTGGATGCCCAACTGAATGAGTCACCCAGGTACCCCTTTCGTGGGCATTCTTTTTTTTTTTTTCTCTATTTTTTCAGTGATCCAAGATTCATTGTTTATGCACCACACCCAGTGCTCCATGCAATACATGTCCTCCTTAATACTCATGGGCATTCTTAATGATTATTTTCACATATTCCTCAATAAAATTGAGATGCAAAAATATTCCTGAAGTATATTAATAGAAAGTTTGTCTTCCATAAACTCACCTTCACTATACTCTATTAAAGATATTCTTCATCATTATTATTCAAAAGATTTTAAGAGCTACAGACCAAGATTAGCTATAATCACAATAAGTAAAATGTTGTATTTTACATGCTCATACTCCCCAGAAACAAAATTGAGATTTACGCTGTCCTTTATATAAACAAGAATATATGATGAGTTATTTTTTTCTCATCATCATGGGAGAAAGAAAATAACCAACAAAGCCATAAACACCTACTTGTTTTCCTTCTATTGTGGAGGCCCTACTCTCTCTGTTGGCTTTCAGAGTAGGTAGTTCTGCCCTGAGTTCCCATCTTGCCTAGAGAGAGAGAATATTCTTTTTTTTTTTTAAAGATTTTATTTATTTATTTGACACAGAGAGAAAGAGTACAAGCAGGAGGAGTGACAGATAGAGTGAGAGGGAGAAGCAGACAGAGGGAGAGGGAGAAGCAGGCTTCCCGAGGAGCAGAGAGCCTGATGCGGGGCTCGATTCTAGGACTCCTGGATCATGACCTGAGCTGAAGGCAGTCACTTAACCGACTGAGCCACCCAGGCACACCGAGAAAGAATATTCTTTTTAGATAACTGCTACATGCTGTCTAGCTTCATAATTGTGTTTGGGTTAGTTCCAGGCATACCTACTAGTGATGAAGGATGCTGTGCCCCCCGTGTAATCAGTTTGTTAAAGTGGCTGAAACACTAGGCCAGACATTTGGGGTCACAGCTGATGCTCAGAAAATGGGAGATCCACAGCTTCATGTCTTGCCTGTGGTGATAGCAGCTATATCTCTTTATGTTTCATTGCCACAGGCACGGGTACTGGTCTTTCCCAGGGCATTATGGTTCTTCAGGGTGCTGAGGGAAATTTCTTACCTTTCTTTGCTTCCTTTGCAGACCTTTAGATGCATTTTCGGACCTACTTCTTTGGGACATAAGCCTGATTTAGGAGGGCAGGCCTGGGTAGTCTGGCTTTATTTTTATCATAAACCCAAAACAATTATTCCCATCTGACTTCCTGAATTAGCACTGGCCAGCTCTTTGGGCTAGGCTTTACTCCATTTCCAAAGTAACTTTATTTAGGGATCTGTTGCCTTTTCCTCTCTCTGGGACTTGGTTGAAGCACAGATATGTGCAAGCAGGAACCAAGACCCATATTCCTCACACCAATTTCTCTATACACTTAAGAAAGTATATTCTATATACTATAATGTACTTCCAAGCCAGGTTGGATGTGGCTCTAGGTCAATGCCAGGCCTCTTCTTTAAAATTATAGACCATCCACCCCCAACCCCCAATAGCAGCATCCAGGTAAGTAGCCTACTTGCTGCAGTGTTCTCTTGTTCTTCCATTTTTATCTGGGCATTGTTAGAGCAGAACATTTCCACCAAGTCTTAGGACAGAGAAGTTATGGCATGGAGTACGAACTAGTTTACTCAGTCTCCAATTGCAGTCACCTCCTGTCTTGCCTTCTTGTGCTATGGGTGTTGGAAAACTAAATATTCAGTCTTCATAGTCATCTGGTCAGAGGTGGCAATGGGACACAATTCTGGCCAAAGATATATAGCAAAAGCTAGAAAGGATTTTATTTCTTGAATTAAAAAATCAAGGCCATAAGAAAAAAAGGTTTTTGACTTCTTTACCTTCAACCCTGTCTGGAATATGGGCGTACTATAGTCTCTTAGGAGGGAGAGAGAGAGAGAGAGAGAGAGAGAGAAGGAGAGAGAAAGAAGAGGCTAAGGATGGGAGAGCAAAAAGATAAAAGGATTCTGGATACTTAATGACACAGTACATCTGCCCTTAACTTCCTACTTCAACACTTTTTATTAGAAGAAAAACTATTTAAAGTATTGTAGTGGAATTTTTTTTGTTATATGGGGCTAAATGCTTTCCTGACTGATAAAACGGTGATGTCAGGACAAGTGTGTCTACTTGATTGCTTCTATTCACTTTATTCTCATCTCCCTTTCCATATATCATAGTGTTTTAAACTTAGGGTTTTTCTTTTATCTTGTGTTGATAGTCTGAATTATTGTACAGCGAATTTCACTTTCCTCCTAGTCCATCGGGGGCAAAGAATACTTCCCTTAACTATTGATATAGGGCTTGACAATGTGACAAGCTTTGGCTATGAAATTTAGTGGCTATGACATGGGCAGAAGCTTTAAATACATTTGTGCAGAGTGGTTGGCCTCTTGCATTCTCGTGATGCATTACGGGAAGAATGTTCTGTTGCTAGTTGCTGCTTCATTAGCCTGGGCCCCAGAATAAGCAGACATGAGCTAACTTGAACAAATGTACAATGTAGAATATAGCCTAGCTGGACCTCAGGCTAAAGCACAGTCATCTAGCTAAGCCCAGACTACGTCAGCTGAACCATGGTTGACCTATAGACTCCAAGAAGATGAGAGTAAGTTCTTATTGTTGTAAGCCACTGAGATTTGAGGTAGTTTGTTACTCAGAATTAACATGGTTATGGGTGACTAACAAATCATGTTACAGGAGCTTCCCTTAAGAGATAACCTGAACTCTCTTCCTTTGGCTTAATGAATCTGAAGGATTTTAAGGAATTTATAAGGATAGGAATTTGAGTAATTAAAAAAAGTTTCACTCTCTGCTATGCTTGGCTTTAATATTCTGGCCTTACTTAGATAGAACTGAAAAAATTATTTTGGTAGTCAATAGCTAAGCATGATTCTTTCTCCCTCTTCATTTCTGTTAAATAATCCAGATCACCCCCAAAGCAAGTGGATGTCTTTGGCCATTCAGGGAGAAGGTCAAATAAAATGAAATGTGAAATAAAGGAGCATGTAAATATATTTCAGAAAAAATGTAAATTACAATTTGTATTGTTACTGGTCTTTGCTTCTGTTTTTTATCTCTTCCATTATACCAGGAACCAAATCTGGTTGTCTGATTTTGTATGGCCTGTGACTAATAATGATTTTTACAGATGAATATTTGCAATTGATTTGAGGATAGAACACTCTAACTTTTTTACCCCAATTAAGTGAATTATCCCCCTGGAAAAGAATTTCACTTTTTTTTTAAATTTGAAAAGTCTGTCTATCTGTCTGTCTATCTATCTCTCTCTCTATTTATTAAAGATTTTGTTTATTTATTTGACAGAGAGAGAGAGATCACAAGTAGGCAGAGAGGCAGGCAGAGAGGGAAGGAAGCAGGCTCCCTGCTGAGCAGAGAGCCCGATGCAGGGCTCGATCCCAGGACCCTGGGATCATGACCTGAGCTGAAGGCAGAGGCTTTAACCCACTGAGCCACCCAGGCGCCCTCTTTTTATTTTTTTAATTTTTATTTATTTGTTTTTTTGGGGGGAGGGGTGGGATAGAACAGAGGGAAAGGGAGAGAGAGAGAATCTTAAGCAGGCTCCATGCCCAGCACAGGGCTCTATCTCATGACTCTGAGATCCTGACCTAAGGTGAAATCAAGTGTTGGACACGTAACTGTTGAGCCAACCAGGTGCCCCGAGATTTTCATTCTTCTTATTAGTAGACCTGTATTACAAAAAAAATTGTACTCAATTATTATCATCACTATATTTTGAATTTTGCCAATAAAATTTTTTTTAGAAATATGCTTTCTTCCTAGTATGCAAGTATCAACATGCTATCCTTTGTTTTGCTTCTTGTCGCACAAATGCTAAACTATTAACTATATGGCCCTTTCCAGAGAAAGCTTGCCAACCTCTATCCTAAAGTATGAAGTTACCATTGCTATGTGAAAAGTATTTCTGTTATTTTTGTGTTAAAGAGGCAGAGTATAAGGTGAGCAGTGGATAAGTTCTTGTTTCCATCATTGACAAAGGATAATCTCTGTTCCCAGAGAACTTTTAGAGAAAAATCAATGCCAAACAGTTTTTATAAATCTCTGTGCTTTTTACTATTCTTATAAAAGCTCTTTTTCTGGAAAACCTAAATAGGATTGTACGAACATTCATTGGGTTGGTGCTCACAGTGTGGTGCTAAGGAAGTTAATGTGTGCCCAGCTAAATCATCGTTAGAAATAGACTTTGATCACTGGTTGGGTTTGGTTCATATCACTTAAGTAGAAATAGTTTAAAAAGCACCTGAACTAATTTATAGTTGGAATGTAGTTCTTTTGCTTATATTTCTCATCATCTCCACAGTTAGCTTTAGGTAATCTCTTTAGTGGTGTGATTTTTTTCTAATTACAGCTCATATTTTATCTCTTTAGCTATGATAATTACTAGGTGTGTTCTACATTAATTTTTCCTTAATTATTCTTATTTCCTTTTAGTACCACAAATGTGAAATGTGTTTTGTTTCCACTTTTCACATCGTACATTTATCCATTTAAATTTGCATTGGTCTTTGTTGTGATGAAAATAAATTTTTTTGTTTATTCTTTTAAAATATCATTACAGTTATTTCATGGTTGATAATTGTGTGGGTTGATTGTACTGATTTGGTACATGCACAATGATGGAATTACTTCACATCCAAGTTACTAAGCATTTAATTTAAAAAGTATTTTTTTAAAGTTGTATTTATTTTCTTGTTGAGACCTTCAAAACTCAACTTGATTTATACTTCATTTTTGATTTTTTAATTTTCTTTCTTGGCATCTGTTTGATAATAATAGTACTCACTATAATAATATCTCAGTTACTTCAGATTTACCTGGTACTCTAAGGCACACTGGGATCTCTACCAAAGATGCAGAAAAATCTGTTAAAGGGAGAGTCTGGGGTAGGCGCCTGGGTGGCTCAGTGGGTTAAACCTCTGCCTTCGGCTCAGGTCATGATCCCAGGGTCCTGGGATTGAGGCCCACATCGGGCTCTCTGCTCAGCGGGGAGCCTGCTTCCTCCTCTCTCCTCTCTCTCTGCCTGCCTCTCTGCCTACTTGTAATCTCTCTGTGTCAAATGAATAAATAAAATCTTTAAAAAAAAAAAAGGAGAGTCTGGGGATGAAGTTGGGTAGCCTGTCCTGACGTTTCCCAAGTGCTCCTCACAGGTTCTGTGCTCTCAACGTATAGAGACTGCAGTTTTGATTTTAAGGGTAGAATTGATTTAACTCCTACATTTACATCTTTATGGTTGTATCTTTAAAGGCTTATTACCTTAATAATACCTCCCATATGCCACTGTTTTTCAGAGCCAGCACTCCATGCTTATATTCCATAATCAAATTTTCTCTTTTAGGTGCCTGTCATTTTTCATGGACTTCTCAAACTTTTTGCATTAGGGAAAGATTATGCATGTAAAAGAGCTGAGCACAGAGCCTGACACCTAATAAATGTTCAGTAAATGGTAGCTGTTGTCATAATTTGATTTTATTTGGCTTAAAAACCCGATGCATTTTTATGAAAATTAATTGAGATTATTTTTGCATTGAAATTCAGAAGTCTGGTTATAAGGCAGAAGGTCTGTAGTTGGTAAAATTCTGTATTTCTCAAGACACCTAATGCGGGAATGCACTAATATCACCCTAAGCATTTAAGAGAATTGTTCTGAGAACTGTCTTATAAATCGTTTGTAGAAATAGTCTTGTCTGGATCTAGTCTATAATAAAAACAGGTGATTTTCAAAAAGTTTGTTAAATAGAATACCTATTTCTTGGTCCCAGTGGGTAGTTGAAGTGTATTTGTGCTCTGTGGGTAAGTATTAATTTTAAAGGGTCTCTGCGGTGTTCCTGAAGACTGCATAGGAAGGCTCAGAAAAAGGCTCATGCTTTTTCTACATGAGAGATCTTTTCCCAAATATTTGCCTACTATTGTGAAGTCAGCACTGGAATCCCAGGAACCCTGGATTTCAGTTTACTTCTGTAACAAGTTTGCATGACCTTTCATCAATGTTCTGGACTATGATTACAATTTTAAAAATTATAATTAAATTAAGTCACCATTAAAAATATATCCTAATTAATAAAACTGTTCTACTAATAAATCTGTAAGATTAAATAACTAGTTTCAAGGAGTATCAATGCTGAGTTCGTTATTTTTTTTCCCTTTGTGTTATCAAAACAACTCGGCTAATTAAACCCAAAGAATACTTTCTAAATTCATTTAGTTTGGTAAATAACTACCTTTCCTACTTGTTTTACAAGTGAAGCGTGGTTGGTTTGAGTCCAGGGGATACCTAGCATGTAGCCAGGCCAGTCTCCAGGAAGGCCATTTCCAACAGGATCAGTCTTATCTTAGTCCAAAAGAAAGTGATTTCTTTACCAATCAGAACAGTTTACATGTAGATTAAAAAAATAACAAATGGCCATAAACACCATCAGGAAAGCTTTATTGGAAACTCCCTTTGAGATAAAATTTTCATTAGTCAAGCAAATCGTCCTCTTGCTCTTTTTGGTCAGTAGTTATTAACTGTTTGTTGCAAAGACAGCTAATACATGGGTGGCTTGGCATCCACTTCTGCCACATTACTGAATGTAAAGTAGCTCAACTTCCATAGATTTCATGAATTTCTCAAGCTGTATTGCCTCTGGGAGCCATTTTGTCCATTGAGGCAAACACAGGGCATTGTTTATTCATGTAACAAGTATTTATTTGAAATATATTCTGTGTCTAGCACTGTGGTAGAAGTTGGGAAAATCACAGTAAATTAGTCAGACAAAATCTGTGCCCTCATAGAGCTTATTTTCTAACTGGCAGTAGACCAACAAGACTGGCAAGAAAGCCAACAAGCTGATAAGTACTATCACAAATGATAGCTCAAGTGATTGAAGAGGTACAGGTTATTATACAACCACATCTGTAATTTATTTATTTATTTAATTTTATTTTTTCAGTGATCTAAGATTCATTGTTTATGCACCACACCCAGTGCTCCATCCAATATGTGCCTCCTTTTTTAATTTTTTTTTTAAGATTTTATTTATTTATTTGACAGAGAGAGAGATCACAAGTAGGCAGAGAGGCAGGCAGAGAGAAGGGGAAGCAGGCTCCCTGCTGAGCAGAGAGCCCAGTGCAGGGCTTGATCCCAGGACCGTGAGATCATGACCTAAGCCTAAGGCAGAGGCTTAACCCACTGAACCACCCAGGCACCCCAATATGTGTCCTCCTTAAGAGCCACCACCAGGCTCACCCATCCCCCCACCCCCCCTCCAAAACCCTCAGTTTGTTTCTCATAGTCCACAGTCTTTCATGCTTTGTCTCCCCCTCCGATTTACCCCAATTCACTTTTTCTTTCCTTCTCCTAATGTCCTCCATGTTATTCCTTATGCTCCACAAGTGAGTGAAACCATATGATAATTAACTTTCTCTGCTTGACTTATTTCACTCAGCATAATCTCCTCCATTCCTGTTGGGTTGGGTATTCATCCTTTCTGATGGCTGTGTAATATTCCATTGTATATATGGACCATATCATCTTTATCCATTCATCTGTTGAAGGGCATCTTGGCTCTTTCCACAGTTTGGCAATTATGGCCGTTGCTGCTATGAACATTGGGGTACAGATGGCCCTTCTTTTAACTACATCTGTATCTTTGGGGTGAACACCCAGTAGAGCAATCTATACTTCCGATGGCATCCCAATCAAAATTCCACTGGCATTTTTCAAAGTGCTGGAACAAACAATCCTAAAATTTGTATGGAATCCGAAAAGACCCTGAATTGCCAAGGAAATGTTGAAAAAGAAAAACAAAGTTGGGGCCATTATGTTGCCTGACTTCAAGCTGTATTACAAAGCTGTGGTCACTAAAACAGGGTGGTACTGGTACAAAAACAGACACATAGATCAATGGAACAGAATAGAGAGCCCAGATAGGGATCCTCAACTCTGTGGTCAACTAATCTTTGACAAAGCAAGAAAAAATATCCAGTGGAAAAAAAGACAGTCTCTTCAATGAATGGTGCTGGGAAAATTCGACAGCTATGTATAGAAGAATGAAACTCAACCATTCTTTTACACCATACACAAAGATAAACTCGAAATGGATGAAAGACCTCAATGTGAGGCAGGAATCTATCAAAACCCTAGAGGAGAACATAGGCAGTAACTTCTTCGACATTGGCCACAGCAACTTCATTCAAGACACGTCTCCAAAGGCAAAGGAAACAAAAGCAAGAATGAACTTTTGGAACTTCATCAAGATAAAAAGCTTCTGCGCAGCAAAGGAAATAGTCAACAAGATAAAGAGGCAACCCTCGGAATGGGAGAAGATATTTGCAAATGATACCACGGATATCCAAGATCTATAAAGAACTCCTCAAACTCAACACTCAAAAAACAGATAATCATGTCAAAAAATGGGCGGAAGACATGAACAGACACTTCACCAAAGAAGGCATACAAATGGTTAACAGACACATGAAAAAATGTTCATCATCATTAGCCTCAGGGAAATTCAAATCAAAACCACATTGAGATACCACCTTATACCAGTTAGAATGGCCAAAATTAACAGGACAGGAAACAACGAGTGTTGGAGAGGATGTGGAAAAAGGGGAACTCTCTTACACTGTTGGTGGGAATGCAAATTGGTACAGCTACTTTGGAAAACAGTGTGGAGATTACTAAAAAAATTAAAAATAGAGCTACCCTATGACCCTGCAATTGCACATCTGTAATTTAAAAGGATGGATTTACTTGGTTGATGACTCTGTTCACAATTTGGGTGGCTGAAGCATTGATTAGGTAGCTTTTATGGGCATTGATTTTTCCCAGAATTATGATTCTTAGTGTGGATGAAGACAGGGTGCCTAAGACTTTGGTAGAAAGAAGGAATGACTAGAGGCTGGTAGATGATAGAAACCAGGAGAGGTAGCAAAATGGCACAAACTTCAAAGGAGCAGGAAGTTTCCTGAGGTCAAATGGTTCCACCTTATAACTCAGCTTGAGAGGGGGTAGAGAAAACGCCATTCTCTCCTGCAGGTAAGGAGGTAGAAGGAACGTTTAGTCAGGAGGCTGGTGGAACAGTGGAAAGTTGGGTCAATGGAGAGAAAATAAAGAATATTTGAGGGATAAGTCCTGGGGCAGACAAAAGGCAAAGGGGTTACATATCTTAAAAGGTGACTAAGGTCTGCAGAAATATGAGACTCAGGTCCCTCTAAGTCATTGGGAGGGCAATTGAACTGCATTTCTGAGGGGCATGTGTTCTCATTTGGGAGACTGCTACATTTTTAGAGGTCAACCAAAGTCCGGCTGGGTGTAGGCACAGAGACTAGTTGGTGGCCTTGTCCATCTGGCCTCATGTGACAAGGAGTTTGAGGCAGAGAGAGTCCTCCAGGATAGTGTTCAGGGTACAGATGCGAGCTCACCAAATCAAGTCTAAATCTTGCTGATGTAGTAAAGTTTAATCTGAAAAGACCACTGTTGCTTATGCTTTCTTTACTTGTGCCTGTCTTCAAGTTGATTTAGAAAAATCTTACAAAATCATTTTAATATGTTTTCCCCAAATTATGATCTAATAAATAATTAAGAGTGTAAGGGAGAGTCAATAAAGCAAGGGTTGGGAAGGAGGAAGAGGAAGATAAAAGCTGTGTGAAGGGAAAGACAAAATACTGGAAAAAGTAGGAAAAGCTAAGATAGTTGTAAGCAAATTGCAGGCTACCTGTATTAGTCATTCTCTGTGAAAAAGTACTTTATGTGACGTTCAAGTTGGTACAAAGCTCTGGAGGAAATGAAGCATCAGGTCAGATCTGTTTATTCCCAAAACTTCCATATCCCTCCCTACACACGTGCACTGACTTTCAGATTCATGTGCCACATGTTTCAACTTCTTTAGAATGTTCCCAAAAGTGCTGTTGGCTGAAGTGGAATCTTCCAGGATTGGTTCATTCTCTGTGGCTTGAGTTGGTTTTGTTTCAAGTTTCCATCCTATTTTTCCTAGGCTTTTGCAAAGGGGAAAATATACATCTTGTGATACTCAATTAGTCTTGCTAACATTAAGCATCTTAAGATGGATGAAACCCTCCCCCTCTCAATCGTTCCTCTTCCTCTCCCGAGCAGGACCTGGCACAGCTGGGCAGTGGTCTGCAACCTTTTATCCAGAAGCTTTGGGTGTGAAAACTACAGAGAAATGACTTGAGATTCTGGACAATTGCATAAGGACTGTCATCATTTCGGGTGCCTGGGTGGCTCAGTCAGTTAAGCAGGCTGCTTTCAGCTTAGGTCACAATCCCAGGGTCCTGGGATCCCACATTGGGCTCCTTGCTCAGTGAGTAGCCTGCTTCTCCCTCTGCCTGCCACTCTTCCTGCTTGTGCTGGCTCTCTCTCTTTCTGACAAATAAATAAATAAAATATTTAAAAAAAAGGACTGTCAACATTTACTTACTAGTCAGCACATACTTACCTATTGGTCACAGTATTAATAATAGTATAATAATAATAATAGTGATGATAACTCTTTCTCCATGATTCATGTACAAGCCACTGCTTTAAGCATTTTACTTAAACTACTTTAAAATTTTGGACAGAGACAGAGATTTTTGGCTGTGTTGTTCCCTGCTGTATCTCAAGAGCCTAACATGGCACTTGATCCACAAAAGACAAATATTTTTTGAATGATGTTATTTATTAAGTTATCACCACAATGATCTGAGGTAGGTACTATTTTTGTATCCAGTTTACAGATGAGAAAACTGAGTAACAGAGTTGTTAAATAATTTGTCAAGTTTTTGCAGCCAGAAAGTGGCAGAACCAAGTTTTGAACCATGTAGAATTGCTGCTTTGCAAAATTGTGAAGTCAGTTTACCCAATAATCATAAAAGAAAGCTCGTCTATACACACAATGAAATGCACTTGGATAACCTCACTTTTTGACAGGCAAGTATTGAACAAATTATATTGAGCCCCTACTATATTTTTGCTACATGCTGAGTTAATAGCCTTAGTTGTTGTTGTTTTTTTTTTTAAAAAAACTTATATTTTCTGCAGTAACATTTTATAAATTGTAAGCCATTTTCCAACCTTTAAGAGTATACCTCATTTTGTTAATCCAGATGGCATTTCTTGAGATTGCCAAAATACACAAACAACATAAAAATATTAACATTTCATTTTTAAGGAAAAATATCCTCCCCTCCTGAAAACTCTGTAATCCAAATTCTAGAAGCCTAAAAATGCAAATCATCAGCAATTTCATTACTGGTCATCAGAAAGACATACTCTAAAACACAAACCTGACTTCCAAAAATGTGGAGAATGAGAGGTTTCCATGCTTTTCCATATTGAGAAGTTTACAAGGACTGTATCATAGCAGATGCTATCAGTAGTATTTGAAAGATGAAGTCGTTAAGTGGTCCTTTTTTATAGCTGAAATTAAAGATGAGTTTAGTTGTTCTTAGAAAGATGAAAGAATACCTGCCAACTCAGTTCTGACATCTCATAGAACAATGCCTTTTTCAGGGCACTCCTGTCTTCAGATTTATTTGTAACAACTGAAAGGAATTAATAAAATGATATAACAAACATGGAGATACTCAAGAACAATCTTTGCTCGTAGCTCTGGGATATGGAGATGAGAGGTAAGCTGCCTGTCCCTGAAATAACTCATAATCTAGAGAGGGTAGCAGAAAAGAAAACAAACAGAAATGCAAAATCCAGATCATGATAAAATACAATGCAGGTGCTACGACTGTGGAATGCTCAGGGTATGCTCAAGCACTGTGAAGGAGTGGCTGACATAGTAGGGGGCAGGTCTGCAAGTTTCTTGGTGGAGTTGTCACCTGAACTGAGTTTTGAAAGACAGTCTAGATGTTTCTAAGATGGACTAGTTAGTAAAAAGTATGAGGCAAGAGGGAGGAAAGTCCCAGGAAACTGCCAGTACTTTACGGGTATGCCTGGAGCAAAGCCTGTAAAGGACATGAGGCTGGAGAAGTCATCAAGAGCCACATTGAGGAGAACCGTGTCCAAATGTAGGGAGACTGAATTTTTGTTTTAGAAATAATAGAGAAATAATGATAAGCAGAGAGGGACAAGTTAAATTTGAATTTGTGGAAGGATGGTTTATTGAATGTCTGGTGAGATAATATTTTGAAAGATTAGCTGATATTTTATTTTCTTCTTGTATTGCCCCCTTTCTCTACTGTTTGCCTGCCTCAACTTGCCAAATTCTGGCTGCTAGCACTATGCTCATTGCCTTGGAATTGTAGCAAGAAATAAAGTACCAAAAGTCTGAGAAATTGTATCTCTGAAACCTAAACTTTTTAATTGAAAGTTTTAGAACATTTGTGGAAAAAGTAAAAGGAGGTTGAGAGGATACAACATGTATTTAAGATGTCTTGGCTAGAAACATAAAGGGCTGAAGATTTCTTTCTAGACTAAAAAATTCTGACCTTATGTGAGATATTAATTTCTGTTTTGTCCTTTATGTATTCCTCTCTCCTTTTCCATTTCTAGAAGGTGGCCAGGATTTTGTGTTTCTTGGCCTGGAAGAGTTTTGGGTTTTAGTGTCTAAAAGCAGAGTTGTCAGAAGAAGTAAATCTTACTGGGAGAAACCTCACCTTGTTAACAGGAAGAAGAGAAAAAGCAAGAGGTCCTTTAACCTGGAAAGGGTGAAGGTCTTCAGGGTCCCTGCAGACCTGTGCTCCATTCTCTTTAGTGTCCCAGAATGCTGACAGACTTCAGGAAGAGAATAGGATGGGGTGCCCTTAGAAGGCTGAATTCATGGTAATGGGTCTACCAGCTTCAGCAAAGATTCCTATCCTTTGGGAGAATCAGCTGTGCCACTTACCATCAAGGGATCATATTTTAATCTCCATAAGACTCCTGGGAACCCTATACAATCCTGGAGGGATAGAGTGGAGGAAATTAGAAGAAACTCAATAAAAACTAAAAATAAGATTTTCTGCTCAACGTTAGATTTAATTAGGTTTTAGGAAAAATAATTTGACATGTTGTCCACACTTGAGTTGGTGTATCGAAATTCACACCCAGTGCACATTATAGAATGATTTCTCTGGTGTTGGGGAAGAAGTACTGAAAAACATCAAAACTGGAAGAAGGCAATGGCTTAGGAGACTTACACTTAAAGCCAGAGTAACAAGGGTCTAAACGTAGGCAGGGACTTCATGACTGGAGAGAAGTTGATAGATCTGAGAGATGCTCAGGAGATGGAATTGAGAAGGGGAAGAGTATCAATCAGGTTCCAGTCTGTAGACAGAAACCACACAGTGATTTGAGAGTCTCATATAAAGAATTTTTTTAGATTTTATTAATTTATTTGACAGAGACAGAGCCAGAGAGAGAGAGAGAAAGAAAGAGCGAGCACAAGCAGGGGAAGCTGCAGAGAGAGAGGGAGAATCAGGTTTCCCACTGAGCAGGGAGCCAGATGTGGGGCTTGATCCTGGGACTGAAGGCAGATACTTAACTGTCTGAGCTACCCAGGAGCCTCTAAAGAATTATTAACTAATAATGGAGGATTCACTATGAAGGGGCAAAGAAAACACTAAAGAATATATGAATAGCAGATATAAGGAGCCGCCACTGGTCCTTGGGGATAAGGCATCCAACAAATTTGGACATTCCCCTGCCTGCCCCACCCCTCCAGGATGAAATTCAGATTTCAATGGAGAGGGTTTCTATAGCCTACTGAATGGTGAAGAAGTCTGCTAAGGGGCAGCAGCCTGGGACTGGCAAGCAGAAAACCATCTGCTAGTGTGCTGATAAAATTGTGAGAGCTAGTGGAATTTGTTTGGAAGCTGTATGAAGGGGTATTGTGGAACTTTCTGGGTAGACATTTCATGGCTGGCTTCTCTGGGAAGCTGGCTATGGCACCAGTGGAATTCATGGGAAAGCTCCCATAAGGAAGCTGCTGAAACTCCCTGGGGGTGAGTACCACATTGGACAAGCAGCACAGGACCAAGAAGAAATAAAAGAAAAGTGTAATCAGGAAGAGAACCCCTTCCTTCTGCAATGTCCTTTTAGTTTCCTCCACTGACAGAGCTTAACATTGGGCCATCAGGCAAAGGAGAAATATTTACAGGGTCCAGCTTTAATATCACAATTGAGAGTGGATTTGGAGCTCTGAGACAATACATTGATAGCTGGCATGAGGTTGGGGGGCGCTCTAAGATGATTTTTAGCTTAAGTGATTGAGTTTATGTTGATGTTCTTCAATAAGGAAGGAATAGGTTGAGGGGAAAATTGATGGTTAAATTTAATGAGTCAAAAAGATCATAGAATGAAAAGGCGACAGGACTAATAGTTGAAACGTGAGAATACCAATACTTTAAGGATAAGTGAGGGAGAGAACCCTATGAAGGAAGCTGAGAAGAAGAAATGTTATAGGAGGTAAAATTGGGGGGGGGTTGTTATGGAAGCCAACAGAAGAGAGATTTAAAGAAAGAAAAGATGGATAAATAATGCCAAATGCTGCAGAGAGGCCAACTAAAAATAAGAACTGAAATGTGTCAATAGGATTTAGAAGCTAGGAGATCTTATACAGTTCTTTATCATATATAGTATAAGTGTTAAAAGTGGGTAGTAGGGAATCGGATCGTGCAGGTTGAACAAGTCATTGTGCTAGAATGTAAGATGGGGAGATGTATAAGATGCTATGCCTATTTTCAGGGATTTACTTTAGAAATGGAGGAAAGGCATATATAAATAATCCCAGTAGAAGATGCACTGCAGTGAATGTTGTATGAAACAAGTGAAATGTAACTAGAACACAAGGAAGGGAGAGCTTGTCTCATGCTGAGAGCATCGGAGCAGGCTTCATTTGAAGGAAGATGCACTTAAGTTGGGCTTTTTTTGCAGGATAGGCAGAGTTTCAGGAGGCAGAGACTAGAATAAGCTAAGCCCCTAATGTGGAAAGATGCAAGACAGTTGGGAAGACCATGAAGTTTGAGCCTTGTGTGATATGTTTAATGGCAAATATTGAGGATACTACAAGAAATGGAGTAACAAAGAGAGGAGTTTTTATATAGCTGTTGACGATTTAATGAGTACTTGGTAGACAATGGAAAGCCAATGAAAGTAAGTCAGGATTTGAAGAGCACTGTTCTTAGTAGGATTGTTAGGGACAGATGCATGGAGGACTGTTTGGATGAATGATAAACTAGAAAGAAATATATCAAATCAGAGGGCTACTGAGGTTGGCGAGGGACTAGCCTAGCCCAGGAGGTTTACTTAGGAAGGAGTGAGGAGATGGCTCTGCAGGGAACTAAAGGAATTTGTGAAAGTAGTGACAAGAAGTAGTGTTGAGATGTTGGAATCTAATTGAGGGGAAGTAGAAAGGATACCAGAGCTTATAGAGATTGGTTTGGGGAATGGTGACACCGATGGTGGAAATGGAGAAGAAAAATATGGGTAGTTTGGGTTGAGAGGAGCTTTAGTTCTGGACTAATTGAATAATTTTAAGATATTAGAAAATTTTGATTCACATCTTTCTAGTCTTTAACATACTAACTATAACCTACTGGGTGTTTAATACAGGTTTCAAAGTCAAGTTTCTTTGTCTCCAGGTCCAGGCTCTTAAATATTACATACGACTCTACTTGTGCATATGTCCCCTCCTCTTTATTAACTAACTTGTAATTCCTGGTGACCATAAGCCACACCTTGCTCTGCTCGATGGCTCTCAGATTGCTAAGAACAAGATTTGTTCAATGTAAGAATTCAGTTAGTATCCGTTCAATGAATGAATGTTGCAATCCACTTAATGGTCCCCAACAGGCTTAAAGAAGTTCAAACTCCTGTATTTACCAAATAAATATGTGCTTGGATTTAAGAAAACACAGCTGGTTAACTCAGTTGACTTGAGCGTGATACTAATGAAGCCAAGGTCATAGGTTTAATCCCCTTGTGGGCCAGTTCACTTTGCACTATTTTCATGCTCTCAATCTTAAACAGACTTTATGGCAAAGGCAAATACATACACGTGGTCCCAAGGGAATGAGCAAAAGAAAGGAGAAAGAATGAATCAGTACAAATCCATCACCACTGCTGGAAAAACACCTTGAGTAATATTACCTACTTATCGCTGGTCACTGGTGTCATTTATGTTACATATGAATAATGGCTCATAATTATTAAGTGCCATGCTTAAATTTGTTATACTGAAGTTCCAATTAGGACATGCACCTTAAATGTAAGGGGATTTAATAATTTAAACCACACATTATTAATTATCTAATTAATTACTAATTTTTTGAGAAAGAATTTATAGCAAAAAAACCTCCCACCCTTGTTCACTTAAAAATTAATTTGATTTATACATAAGAACATCTTTACCAATTTAAGTGATATACTCTTCAATATATATCCTTAGTCATTGTGATATAAGANGCACCTTAAATGTAAGGGGATTTAATAATTTAAACCACACATTATTAATTATTTAATTAATTACTAATTTTTTGAGAAAGAATTTATAGCAAAAAAAACTCCCACCCTTGTTCACTTAAAAATTAATTTGATTTATACATAAGAACATCTTTACCAATTTAAGTGATATACTCTTCAATATATATCCTTAGTCATTGTGATATAAGAAATTTGCTTTTGGAATAAAAGGGGGAAAAAAAGGAGAACGAGAAGTGTAGGGAATGATACAATGTGTGGAAAGACTTCGATAGCTGTTAGGGCAGATATCCTGGGTTTGAATCTTGAATATACAACTTACTATCTGTGTGATCTGGGACAACATATTTGGTTTCTCAGAGTCTCAGTCAGTTTTTTACCTATAGACCTTACAGGCTTGTTCTGAGCATTTAGTGAAATGATGTATGTAAAGCACCTTGCATATAGGTGGTTTAAAAAAGGTATGGTTCCCTTCACTTCTTATTTCTCAAAAGTCCTCTGGATTTATTTCTCTGAATTGTAAGTGATGTGAATACTTAGAGAAATTTTGTAAATTGAATGGTAGCATTAAATAATCTGTTATTATATTTGCATCGATTAGACCTTTAAAAGGTTGATTACTTTTTTAAAGAAATTTTTAATTTATTTGGTTCTTGTTCTCTGTATGGGAAACATTTGTTTTAGAAATAAGGAAGTACAACTTCTTGTAGTGATTTTGCCTNAATTTTTAATTTAATTGGTTCATGTTCTCTGTATGGGAAACATTTGTTTTAGAAATAAGGAAGTACAACTTCTTGTAGTGATTTTGCCTTTTTGGCAAAGGTGAATTTAATTTTTTTCTGATGTAGTAGTATAAATTGAATTGTGCTTAAAATAGTAGATCCTTTGAGGAATAGTAAGTCTTCCCAAAAGGGACTGTGGAATACAGAGGTTTTCACACCATGATCTGCTGGAGGAATCATCACCGTTAGTCCCCTCACAGTGGTACAGAATTTATTTATTCCCTATCTATAAAGAACAGACTGCAGAATCAAGGGTTATATATTTGCTGGTGTAGCCCACGCTCTTTGGAGCACCAATATCATTCTCCCCAACAAACAGACAAATTTGGCATCTTTGTAAAATTAGATTAATCATAAACTCCAAAGGAAAACATATTGATTAATGTGAGATACCATGTTTCCTAAATAAGGCATTTAGAAACATTCATAGAAAGGAAGGAATTGGCCCACATCTACCTTTGGGTATTTTCTCTCTAGGTTTCTAATATGCTTCCATTCTTTAGCTTAGAACACCCATTGTGTTGAGCCGCTGGGCTCTAAGTGGTATCTATTAATCTCTGTTACTTGTATTCTCATTTTTCTGACTGATGTTGCTCTTGTCTAAGGAAATTTAGCAGAAGAAAGAATAAAAATTAGTCGGGGGAGGGATGGAGACAAATATATGAAATGGAAGAATCAGGGAGAAAAAATCAAAATGGAAGCATTAAGATGAAGAATTTATGGAGTACAATTTGTCATGAATTGTATTGACCAATAAAGAAAATGAAAAGTTTGTGGATTAATATTTTAAACTCATACCCTGAATTAGAATCCAGCAAATCAATGCCAGGAACCAGCAAATGTACTTAGCAATTAGCAGGAGGAAAAAAAAAAAATGTGAGCTAGTTAATCAGCTTTGGAACCTACGGTGGTTCAATTTTACATTCTGATTAAACAGTTTCAATCTAGTTGTCATTTACTTTTAAAGTTCTGGTACAAGGAATTTGCTGTAAATAGCAGTACTAATTGCACAGACTTGAGCCAAGCACACATACTGCATGCTGTGTATACTTATCTTTTGTTGTGCAGTTCTGCCAACAAACCTACTCCTGCTGCTCCTACGCTTTCCTTTCTTGGGCACAGCACACCCATTTACTAAGTTTTCAGGTGTGTACATAGGTGTGAATGTGTGAGTGTATATGTGTGTCTCTGTATAGTATGTGTGTGGATGTTCTTGTAAATGAATAATAGCATGAACTTTCAAACATTCAAAACAATTCCTTTTCATTTATTCCTAGGTCTTGAAATCCTGTTTCTCAAATGTGTAACCTACCATGCTAGCCTAATGAGCTGTTTATATCCTGTTCTCACTTTCCTTCTTTTATAGATGATTTTTATTTCTCTTCAGTGTCATTATTTTCCCTAAAAGTATAAAAGGATTAGCCAATGCATTGGTGTGCATTCCTTCCTCACTCAAGCCGCTGCTTGTCACTGAATCACTGAGCTATAACTAAGAGAACCCTTATGTGAACTTGATGGAATTGCTGATAATTGGGGACTGGTATGTCAGGGCTCACGTTGGGGCAAGACCAAAACTTGTGCTAAAAATGAAATCTAACTGGATATATACTTCCAGGAAATTCTTGGAATGTGAATTCAGTAAGTTATGAAAAGAATTGTAAAGAAATAATAGTTTATACACATGATATAACAACTGGCAAGAGATGATGTAGCATTTTTTTCTTTTTTTCAAATTGAGCTTACTAAAAGTACTTTCATAATATGGATGAATTGCAGCCCATCAGGGATGAACAAGCACATGGGTGAATTAACACCAAACCTCGTGACTGTTGACAAGGAAGGTGTCCCTATTCTCAGTCCCCCATCAGGGGTAATGTTAAACTTACAAAGTGAATGTATTAATTACTGTTCACTTCAAAAGTACTTTATTATGGTGTGCAGTATTCATCACCTAGAGAACCAGGTCCTCGGGAAGGCCATGCCAATAAAAGAAGTCAAGATAAAGTACAGATGTCAATATTGAGAGTACAGCATTTAAATCTAATTAAGGAAACACTACTGAGGTTGCCAACATTTTGACTTGTCTTGTGTAGGTCTCAGACACCAGAGAACATGACATCACAGAGATTTCTTTTTAATATACACATGGACCCTCCTTAAATGAACTGTCCATGCACTTATTAGGTCAAGAATTGAGTTCTCCCCAATTATGGATAAGCTAAAATCTTTGACACTACCTTCAATATCTAAATATATATATATTTTCCCTTAGTCTATCCCGAGATCCTAGAGGAGACCCGTAACAGTCCCGTCTGGGCACAAAGGGAACACTGGGCTCACACAGGACACTCTCTTGCTATTCTCCTCCCTGGTTGGCCTTAGCAAGCGGCTTGTACACCTGCAACCTCAGCTTGGGGCCGGACCATAGACTTTCCCCATTCAGTTGTTACTAACTGGCAGCCAGGGATTCACAGCTTTGCCATGAAGCCTGGGCAATGTGATAGGTCTAAGCCACATGTTTATGCAAATGAAATATGGCCTTATACAATTATCTTTTTTTAAGATTTCATTTGAGAGAGAGAGAGAGAGAGCATACATGTGCACACTGGAGTGGGGAGAAAGGCAGAGGGAGAGGAAAAAGCAGATTCCCCACTGAGCAGGGAGCCTGAAGTAATATGGGGCTCAACCCCAGGATCCCCGAGACCATGGCCTGAGCCAAAGACAGATTCTGAACTGACCGAGCCGCACAGGCACCCCTACAATTTTCTTATTTAATTGGGACTCTTAGGTATTCCTTTTTCATATTCTTGTCACCACTAAATAAAGATAATCTGAGAGAATCACAAGTACAGTGGAAAGGGAAACCAGGGTTTAAAGTTTAATTCTCATCCAAACCTTACAAAAAATTTGAACATGAACTCAATTACTGGACACAGAAGGAATAATGGCATCTTTTCCATCAGATGCATTTTTATTTATCAAGGGTATTCTGGCTTAGGTTTTTAGTTGCATTTGAGATGCTATTATTTTGAAAAATTTGAAGCTGTAAGGAAGAAGGGCAGGCTTTTCTTTTTAACAGGTATTTAGGGGAAAGTATTTTGTGACTCTGAAATCAGTAATTTGAAAATAAAAATTATTTCCCCCCTAGCCATTCACATTTATGATCAGTATATGAAATTTTGTCAAGAATATCATGATTTAGGGACACCTGAGTGGCTCAGTCGTTAAGCATCTGCTTTCGGCTCAGGTCATGATCCCAGGGTCCTGGGATAGAGCCCCGCATAGGGCTCCCTGCTCTGCGGGAAAGCCTGCTTCTCCCTCTCCCACTCCTCCTGCTTGTGTTCCCTCTCTCGCTGTATCTCTCTGTGTCAAATAAATAAATAAAATCTTAAAAAAAAAAGAATATCATGAAGGGTTTCTACACAGCAAACATTCAGGAGACCATCTCAATCTTTCTTCCTTTTGTAGAACAGGTTTTATGTTGATATTCTTAAAGGTACAAGCCCAGGCTGTGTATAATTGAATGAATTAATAACCTATACTTTAAAAAAGTCAAGGCATTTAATTTTACTTCTTTTTACTCTTTCTTCAAAACTTACAAATAATATTTTTTCCTCAATTTAACATCTTCATGCAGAAGCAGTTCTTTAATTGTTAGCCCCTAGGTTTTTATCTTCAATATGATTTTTAGTCATTGCAGTGTACTTACGTATAGAAAATGGTTCAAGTCTTTTGTCTTGCTTGGGTCCTACTACCTTGGTAGCATTTGATACAGTAAACATTTACCCTTGGCTCATTTAACTACGACATTCTCTGTCCTGAGGCCATACCATTCTTTCTTGGCTTTGTATTTACTCTTCCTTTATTAAAGTATTTTGGCTATCTGCAGTGCTAACTTTCTTGTTGCAGAAGCCCAGAGCAGAGTCGGGCAGTGGAGTGGAAGGCACCGAATGGCCATGGCGCCTTACCAAATCCTTACTATGGTGGAGTTACCATTGTCCAGAGCCCTGTGGGATTAGAAATCTGATACCAGCCTCCAAAACTGACTTAGGAAACCTTATCTCTGTAGAAAATTTCACCAGAAGTTGATGCTTATAAACTCTATTAAATTAAGTTACACTGAGATATGGAAGGGCTGAAGGGTTGGGTACTCTTGTCTTCTGATCTGTGCATTCTCTTTTTTTTTTTTTTTTTAAGATTTTATTTATTTATTTGACACAGAGAGAGAGATTACAAGTAGGCAGAGAGGCAGGCAGAGAGACAGGGAGAGGAGGAAGCAGGCTCCCCGCTGAGCAGAGAGCCCGACGCGGGCCTCGATCCCAGGACGCTGAGATCATGACCTGAGCCGAAAGCAGAGGCTTTAACCCACTGAGCCACCCAGGCGCCCTGTGCATTCTCTTTTTAAGGCAAAGTGTAAGGAAGCCAAGTTACCATCATCAGGGTTGCACAGTGAGCCTGGGAAAAGAAAATGGGGAGCAGATTATATAATTGATCTTCATAATGGGGGTATTCTTGGTCTGGATTTGGAAAGGATGAGTTCATGCATCAGTGTTCCTTCTCCCTGTGGGTAGTACTTGGAGTTGGGATGAGCACTGCTCTGTGTTCCTCTTTCATCTCTGCTTCATTAGCTTATTTTCATCATACTATGTTTCACTTTATGTTCTCTTCACATGTTCTTTATGAATGGTCTTTCTTTAGAGTACAGTCATATCTTAACAGATTTGAGAATCCCTTTATCCTCTGAGTTATTAAAAGCAGATTGTATAAAGGATCATTGATTCAATTTATAAAACTCTCACTTATAATATTATTTCTATGATTTCCAAAGGGAATAATTGTTGTCATAGGTGCCTGCTTCCCTTCTTTGTTTAGTCCCTCTTGCAATGTTATTGTGTGGTCAAAGGAGCATAGATGTTGCAGTCATGAAATTTCAGAGAAAGATGTGCTGTCTGCTAGTTGGGAGATCTAGCTTCTGGCCAGCTATAAGATCTTGGGTAAATTATGTATATCAATTGAGCTTCAGGTTTTTTTTTAATTAGTAAAAATAGATTATAATATCTATCTTTTAATGACTTTAGCAATGTGGCTAATTTCCAAATTCTCATCTCTAGCCCACAGTATCCTCCTGAGGTCCAGAACCCTGTTACCAACTGCTTAATAGGAATCTCTACTTGGATGCCTCATTAGCAATTTAAAATCAAAATGTTCTGATGGTAAATTTTATCTCCCTTCAACCCACTGCTACTTCTTTGTAATAGGTGGCTTGAGATGCTGAGTGGGACTTAGTTCAAAACTGTGATTAAGGCCCAAAGCTGGAAATAGAAGATTCTAAATAGTCTGCATTCTAAATGCAGAGAGTATACTGTTTTAGGATTCAGGCGCTTTCCCTCAGTGCTTGATAAATGTTTTTTTCAGTCTGCTATGTACCTAGGCCTCTCTGACTCTTCAGTCTCCTACTGCCTCCATCTCTCTCTAACCTCTTTCTCCATCCTTCCTCTAGCAGCAATAGGAAATTGTAAAATTTGGTCTGGAGCTATCAAGTAAGGATACTTCTTCCATCTTTGTCCTTTCTCCCTACATTAAGACCAGAGGAGAAGCATGGCAATGCCGGGAGGGGGGGGGCAGTGAGGGATGTGTGTGAAAGAGTTCATGCCCCAACCTCCACCCTGAGCTGCAGGTCTAACATGGCAAGGTGGGAGAGGAGTGTTCACAAAAGAGCTATAAGACTGTGTGATATTGAGATTTCTAAATTACCAGTACTTAATTTAAAGAGGTAGAATAAAAAGTATAGGAAATGATACCAAGTGTTAGAATATGAAGCAATAATATCTCCAGTATCTTAACTAGAGGGAGATAAGTTGACAAACTACCTGGGAATTATCTTATGATTTTGAAGATATAAATACCCTATAACCCAGTAATTCTACTTTCAGGTATGTCTCCAATATAAACTCATGAATATGTGCACCAGGACACAGATATAAAAATATTTGTAGTGGGGCACCTGGGTAACTTAGTTGGTTAAGTGTCTGACTCTTGATCCCAGCTCAGGTCTTGATCTCAGAGTCGTGAGTTCAAGCTGCGCATTGAATGGAACCTACTTAAAAAAGAAAAAATTATAGCACCACTGATTGTAGTAACAGAAACAGACAGAAATCTTTGGACACCTAAAATGTTCATGGCAAAAACAAAAAAAGCATTAAAAAAAGATAAATGGCAGTTGTTCACACAATGGAATATTATACAACAGTTAAAATAAATTATAGCTCTATCCAAAAATGGGGATGAATTCTAATAATATAATGTTGAGTGAAAAAGAACCAGCCAGCCCTCCAAGATTATAGAGCTTTATCACTTTGTTCTAACCCAGCACTTATAGCAAAATTATTTTTTAAAAATCAGGGGAATGAGGGGTACCTGGGTAGCTCAGTCAGTTAAGTGTCTACCTTCAGCTCAGGTCATGATCCTGGGGTCCTGGGGTTGAGCCCCGCATCAGACTCCCTGCTCAGTGGGTGGTCTGCTTCTCCCTCTCCCTCTGCCTCTCCCCCTGCTCATGCTCTCTCTCTCTCAAATAATCTTTAAAAACATCTAAAAATGATAAACATAATTTAGTATAATAGTCATATTAGATAAGAACAGGCTAGAGGTAGGGAGGTGAACATACATAGATGTAAGTTTTTGTCATTGTTCTAATTCTCCAGTTGCCTGAGTCATTTGTAGGTATTGATTATATCATTAATAAGCACTTAATACATAAATAAAAAGAGGGCCATGAATGATGATAGTATGTAATGAGAAAAACATTATGCTTCACTCAACGTTGTAGTCCTAAAATCCATTAAAAAAAAAATAGAAAAGTTACGAAGCCAGGTGGGGATAAGGTGAGTGATGGAGCATAGCTAAAGGCAATTACTGGAAAAAATTAAGTTGTCTTATGTTTATTCTCCAACAAGTTGAGACTTCTCAATAAAGTATTTTCAAATGCACAAAACCACCCTTCTCCCAATTTCCCATATTTGAATCCGAATCACCTTCATTACCATCATTTAGTGTAGATTTTTCAACCATAGTTTACGACCCAACAGATTATGAAATCAGTTTAGTGGTTTACTCTCAGCTTTTAAGTAAAAAAAGAGAGAGAATAAACAATAGAAAATATTAGTGTGTATTACACATAGTAAGGACATATTTTTGTGAAACTTCTGTTTCAGTTATTTATGCATATGTATCTGTGTTGAATTACAAAGTAATCAAAGGGTGCATAAAAAAAGTAGTTGGAAGCCAAGTTCTATAGGTCCATTTGTTACAAACCTATTCCCTCCTTTCATTTTCACTGCCCCAACCCTTAGGCAGGTTCTCTGTGACCTCCCTTGGGCATAATGGCCTTCTAGTTGGAATCTTAATTCCACACTATCCTCTCTTCAATCTGTCACAAATTCTGGAAGGATCTAGCTAAAACACAGTTCTGATCATCACATTCCTGCTCAAAATCCTTCAGCAATTTACCTTTCATTATTTGCTGAAGTCAATAGAACTCTCTTCCCATTAAAAACTTTCTGAAATACAGTCCAAACACACTTTTGTAGACTTATACACTGATACTCTCTCGTGAAACCTCTCCAGATACACTGAATTTCACATTATTCTTGCAACACCTCTATTTTTTACGGTAATAATTTACATACATTTTTGTTCTATTACTGGGTTTTAAGCTTCTTGACATCAGCGTTTAAAATAGTGCTTTGCATATAGTAGATGTACAATAAATATTTGATCATGTGAGGAATGCAACTTGCAATATAGTCTTGGATTTCTTTTTATTGATTGATTTTTAATATAAGGATTTCCTCAGCAGCTTTATGATAGCTGAAAACAACCCAGATATACATCAGTAGGAGAATGTATAAACAGTCTATGGTTTTTTCATACAATTAAATCTTCTTAATAGCAAAACAGAACAAGTGATATGCCCAAAAACATGAATGAATCTCAAAAACATGCTGAAAAAAACAAGTCATATACAAACGAGTATATACTCTATGATTCCATATTTGGGAATTTCTTGAACAAGCAAAACTAATTTTCGGAGGAAAAGAAATCTTATCAGTGGTTGCTTGTGGTGGGTTGAGACAAAAATTGACTGGGAAGAAACATAGAATTCTAGGTAACATAAATGTTCTATTGATAAATTCTGGGTCACATGGTTGTATGCATTTGTCAGAACTCATTGAATGGAAGACAAACCTGTAGAGACAGTAAAAAGATCAGCGGCTTCTAAGGGTTGGGGAGGGGAAGAGATCAAGAGGCAGAGCAGAGAAGATTTTAGGGCAGTGATGATATCATGTATGATACTGTAATAACAGATATCTGCATGTCTTTAGACATTTGTCTGGACCCACTGGATGCACGACACCAAGAGTGAACCATAATGTAAACTGTTGAATTTGGGTGATTATGATGTGTTAATGTAAATTCATCAATTGTAACAAATATACCATTCTGGTGAGGGAGGTTGATAATGGGGGAGGTTATGCATATGTGAGGGCAGGGGGTGTATGGGAAATCCCTTGCCTTTCTCTCCATTTTGCTGTGACCTAAAACTGCTCTAAAAAATGAAGTCTTAAGAAACAACAGTAGCGGGTGCTTGGGTGGCTCAGTGGGTTAAAGCCTCTGCCTTCGGCTCGGGTCATGATCTCAGGGTCCTGGGATCGAGGCCCACATCGGGCTCTCTGCTCGGCAGAGAGCCTGCTTCCTTCTCTCTCTCTGCCTGCCTCTCTGCGTACTTGTGATCTCTCTCTCTCTCTGTCAAATAAATAACTAAAATCTTTTTTTAAAAAAAAGAAAGAAACAATAATAGCAACAGCAACAAAATAAAACCTTATGGAATGGTACACTTAATTTTTGGACATTTCATTGTATGAAATTTTCCTTAAAAAAGAGCTTTGAACAAATATTAAATTCTAATTAATGATATGCATGCTGAAGCACTTAGGAAGAATGGTATTAATGTCTGCAACTTATCTGATGGATGAGTAAAGAGATTCATGGATGGACAGATAATATATGAAGTAAGTGTAATAAAAAGTCAATGGCAGAATCTAGGTCGTACAGTGTTCACTATAAAAATTTTCAAATTTAGTTTAAACTTTTTTTATAATGAAATGTTGAGTGGGAGGAAGACAGATAGAAAAGTTTACAATGCCTTGTGGTTTATAGTTTTTTTTTTTATATAGTTTCTTGTTAGTAATGGATTTCTCTCTCTCTCTATGATGTGTCTACCTTTATGGTTCCTGGGAAGACGGGTGGATGGGTTGTAAGGCGAGTCTTTTCAGAGAGAAGGGGTGGCTTCTGGGGAGGCTGGCAAGAGTGTTGGAGAATGTTTCAGTTAGGGTTCAACCAGAGAAACAGAACCAGTAGGAGATACATAGTCTTGTTTATCACAAGGAATTGACCTAATGCAGTTGTGGGGCTGGCTGAGGAAGTCCCAAATTAGTAGGGCAGACCATCAGGAAGAGCAGGCTGGAAATTCTCAGGGAGGAGCAGTTGCTGAAGTCCATGGACAGAATTTTTTCTTCTTCAGTCTCAGAGTTCTTAATGGTCTAAAATTTGAGTTAAATTTAATTATTGAGAGCAGTGGAAAATCTTTAAATGAATTTACCCAGTGATAAATTCCCAAATATGCTCTTTACACAATTATACTAAGTGGCTTGAATGCGAATGTCATCTGACTTTCCCATTTATTGACAATTTATAGTGCATGTAGCAAAAGTTACTAAAAATGAGAAAAACCCTAAAAAGTCTTACAGTGGATGTTTTATATACATAGATAAAATAAACTACAGAACTTAGACAAAAACAAAAAAATGCAAGTCCTAGAATATTTAAGGTGGCGTAGCATTTGTATTGATGAATGTGTTCCTTTTTGACTTAAAGTGATTGACTATTTATTTGAAAGGCACTTTCGTTCATTTTGCCTTAGTAGGAAAATATCTAAAATTATCCATAGTAAAATAACTTTAACATTTTTTTTCCTTAACAAACAGTAATGGAAGAAACCCATGTTAATCCATGGTTTGAAATTTTCCAGTCAAGTAACCAAGTTATCAGATATAGACTGGGTTGGAAATTTGGGGTAGACCTTCTCTTTCAGTCCTTACCAAATGAGGTGCTTGAGATTGAAAGCAATTAAATGTCCAAAATGCAGCCAGGGAAAGAAGATTCTAGAAAAACAGGGTCCATAAAAAATCTATGATTTGGATTATCAATTTCTAAATCACCAAGAATTGGGTGCACTTAAATCCTATCAGTCACAAGCTTTAAAAGAATTAACTGTGTAGTCTCCTAGCTTTTCTAAATCACTTTCAGTTCTGTTAAGTAAGCTTTTACAGTTCATGTGATAGCATTTCAAGCGTTTTAATTTTAATTATATGAAAAATTTTTCAATGGTTTCTGGGCACCAGGTTTTTTTCAATTAGATAAGGAATTATTTAGTTACACAATCTTCCTTTTGTCTTTTGAAGAAAAATAAACATTATTGAAAGGCCTTTAGCAGGTATTTTTATAGAGACATTAAAATTTTTTTTTTCCAATTCTGTATTATAGGCCAGCTAGAAGTCAAGCTATTTCAGCTAATGAAATTTGCTTTGATCAGAGGAGGCCAATCATCCTTCAAAGCTTTGTTGTGTTTTGAAATGCAAGCAAGTACCTAATAAATTGAGGGTGCTGCAGCAGCAACAGATCAAAATAGAGGTTGATGTTTCATTAGATCACATTAATACCTGACAAAAAGAATGACGGCAGATTAATGTGGGGGAAGGCAGACATTCTCCTCCCCCCTCTTTCCCTGCCCCTCTCCCGCCTTTCTTCTGTGTCTGCCTTCTTTTCTCCATTCATTTATTTCCCACTTTTGCCAAAGTGTTTTAGATTACAGAAGTAGTGACTTAAGGCCAAGTATTCCTTATCTTTCACTAGATATTTAGAATGCTAGGTATTTCAGTGGGCATTTTAAAAAGAAATATTACGGGCGCCTGGGTGGCTCAGTGGGTTAAAGCCACTGCCTTCGGCTCAGGTCATGATCCCAGGGTCCTGGGATCGAGGCCCACATCGGGCTCTCTGCTCAGCGGGAAGCCTGCTTTCTCCTCTCTCCTCTCTCTCTGCCTGCCTCTCTGCCTACTTGTAATCTCTCTCTCTGTGTCAAATAAATAAACAAATCTTAAAAAAAAAATAAAAAGAAATATTACAATAAATTTTTATGATTACATGAAATCTTTTATAACCCACCTCTTCCCAATATATATGTATCTGTTTTCTCTTGAGGAAAGTCTTCAAGTAAACTTTTCAAAAGATAAAGATTCCTCATGGAAAATTTCACATATGGCTTTTATAATAAATATATCTTCCCATACAAAGTAGGGTCAGATGACCTTGGTGATTGGGGAAATTTCTATATTATGTAATAAGTAAGAATTTTCCGTGTTTCTTGTTTCTAAATGCTAGAAATACAGGTTACTTCACAATTCACAGAGTGAATTATACCACTCCATTTTAGAATTATCCATCTCTGCCCCTGAGCTTGATTTAGCCAATGAATTAGCCATTGGAGATACTCTTTTTTTTTCCCCCCAACAACAACCAAATCTTCAATTCCCTAATGCCAGCTGCATATTCTGGAATTCAGTTCAGTTTTTACATTAATTACATGAAGTTAGTGCACACCCCAAAACTTAAGGGCGCAGTCCCACAAGACTGCCACAAATGATACCAGCCACAAATGGGGTCAACCAGACTACCCACATTTCTGCCTGGTCAACTGCATAGTTAGAGGTTCTCATAATTGCATCCTCAGGTTTAAGTTTGCTAGAACCACTCATGGAACTCAGGAAAATGCTATACTTACAGTTTTATTTTCAAAGCTACAACTCAGGAACTGTCGAATGGAAGAGATGCCTAGGGCAAGACATCTGGGTAGAGCTTCCACACCTTCTTTGGGTGTGCCATCCTTTCAACACCTTGATGTGTTCACCACTCAGGAAGCTCCCCAAATATTGTTCAAGAGTTTTTAAATTAAGTTTCATTGTGTAAACATGATTGACTAAATCACTGGCCATGGTAATTGCACTCAATCCCCAGCCCCCAGTCCCTTCCCCAGAGGTTGAGTGGCGAGGCTGAGAGTTCCAACCCTCTAATCATGTGCTTGGACTTCCTCTAAGGGCCTCACCATGAGTCACCCCATTAACCAACTCAGGTATGGTAGAAAGGGGCTGGCTATGAATAACTAAAGACACTCCTGTCACTCAGGAAATTCCAGGGGTTTTGGGAGATTTGCCAGAAACCAGGGCCAAACTCAGAATTATATGGTGTGGTGTTTTTGTTTGTTTGTTTGATGGCACAGATACACAACCTGCTTGTATTGTCCTGGTGCTGTTTTCTGTCTTAGATTTTAAGGCCTGTTCCCTTAGCTGGCACCACTTGAGATCACCTCCATGATTTTTAAGAGGTGAGGTTAAGCTGGCCTGAGACCTAAGGCCACAGAGGGGAGGGCAGTTGATACCTGTACCTGTCTCATAGGATTGTCCTAATTATTAGCGAATTAGTGAATTGCTGAGAACAGTTCCTGGTAAGTAGTGAAGGCTGTTTAAGTGTTGGCTATCATTATCTTTTTTGTTATTATTATCATCATCATTGTCCTCACTTCACACATGAGAACACTGAAGCTCAGAAATTAAGTGATTTATGCCAGGCCCCCATGGCCTTTCTGTACCTGGAGCTCAGGTATAAACTCTTACTTCCTAGTAAGAATTGGAAGTAGCTCTTTTAAGAACTGGATATCATTAGAGGGCCTCATTTTGGCCATATTCAAACAGCTACAGAAACTTATGCTGTGTAGCATTTACTAGGCACCACATGCAGAGAGCTGTTCATAATGGGGTTTTATGGCTGCTCTCAGTGTGTATGAGGCATTGAAGTAGCGTAGTCACCATGTTTGGAGCTCTGTAGCGGAACAAGAATTTTCCTGCATTGCCTATTAGATTCTCATCGTAAAAGCCAGTAACTTGGACTGTGGTGGAAATGAGTCTGTGATGATAGTAATTTAATGGGAAAGTTACACTGGAAGCCAAGTTCCCTTTCAGCTGCTTTAAATTTTACCTTTATTGTCTCATTGCCTTTTGCATCTGAGCTTGGCAGTTAATGGTCTCTGTAGTAAATTCAAAGAAGAGAGTTTAAAACAATAGGGGCTGAATTTTCCTTTTTTGTGTCTACATAAGATCATCATGCCATTATTACTTGGGCTCTGTACTAGCAGATGATCTTTCTGGCCGTATAATTAATAATTTATTAGTTAAAATTTGAATTATGTGCTGATAGCAGATAGCAATTTACATGTAAGGATTTGAAGTCTGTAAGCTTTGTTTCTTATTTTGTTGCTACTTCCCCCTACTAACTTCTAAAGCTTCAAAATATAGAAATTCAAGTTAAGAGAGACTCGTATCTGCAACCTTTGATCTTGTGATTTTTAAAACTTACCTTCAAGCTCATGGGAAGTACTGAAAAATGGGAGCTGTCTTAGAAACATTTTTGCCTGACTAGAAATGCTTTAAAGGAACCATTCTGCTTAAGAGGAATTGAAAAAGAGATCTTCCTTATTAATGTGCTGAATGTCATATCTTAGCTGTGTTCAGTCCATAAACCTTTACCCGTTGCTGCAGTCTTTTGCCTGATTTCTTTAATGCATAGCAATACAGGAGCCGGAGTGATGCACCCAGTCTCCTTCTGGCTGTCTTGATTCTGGCTCCTGACCTGTATAGATAGGAAGAGCTTCGAATGCCCCTCCCACCATTCCTACTCTTTCCCCTCTCTTTATCCTCTCTCTGTCAGTCTGGGGTATGTGGACAGACATTCCAGTTTCACCTCAAATGTTGACAAATGATAGTTTCAATTCGAGAAAAAAGGCTGTAGGTCAACCACACAGACGAGCATAGTAAAAACACAACTTATGAAAATAAGGACATTTGTAGCCTTTTCTTCAGATTACCTTCAACTGACTGTGGAAAAATCACTGTAATGTTTTGTCTTTATTGGACTTCTATTTGTAAATAATTGTCAAAAAATTATCTTGCAGGGCACCTGGGTGGCTCAATCCATTATCCGGCAGCCTTCAGCTCAGGTCATGATCCTGGATCCTGAGGGTCCTTGATTGAGCCCTGAGTCAGGCTCCCTGCTCAGTGGGGAGTCTGCTTCTCCCTCTCCCTCTGCCCCTCCCCCTCTTCCACACACATACTCTCTCTCAAATAAATAAATAAAATCTTAAAAAAATTATCTTGCTTGCATGAAATAATATGCTCAAACGTTTTACTACTCATTGGGAGAAAGATGCCCTATAAATCAAATTAGTCATTACCACTACAGGTAACAAAATTCTCAGACTGAAGGTTGGTCTTTCACTGAGACATTGCACTTCCAACACCTCAAGAGACTGTTACTGAGCAGTCGTCACAGGCAGGGCCCTGAAGGGTCACTGTGGATGGTGGGAGAGAGTGTGATGTGTGATTTCTGCTCTGAAGGACCTAGTTGGGGAGATAAGGAAAGCTTTAATTATAACACATAAATCAAACCAGAATTAATGTGAGGATGCCAAAAATGTCCTCAGTAGGTATGTGATTCACTGGAGGCAGAAAGAGACTGGGACAAGTTACAGGGAAGAAAAGGCAAAAGATATTAGGCAAAAGATATTGGAGATACCACAGGTTTCAAAAACTATAGCTTTCCTGTGTCTGCTAGTGTGCATGGTTGCAGTCTCCTCTGCCCATTATGAGCAGAAGGAAGTTTGTTGGACTGATGTATAAGTTGAAATGGGTAGATTTTGTAAAATTTAATTTGTGTTTTTATAATGCTAGTCTGTGTGATTGATCTAGGAGGAGTTGATGTTGCAGCTTGAGTCTAAAGGCAGTTTGCTGGCAGAATTCCCGCTTAGGGGGAGGTCAGTCTTTTTTCTTTAGGCCTTCCACTAACTGGACTAGGCACATCCATATTATGGAGGGTAATCTGCTTTACTCCATCTACTGATTTAAATATTAATGTCATCTTAAAATACCTTCACAGAAACATCTAAATTAATGTTTGACCCAATATGTGGTTACCATAGTAGACAAGTTGACCTATAAAATTAACCATTATGCATGGCAAGATCCTCTTTGTAGATAGGCCAGATTAGCCTACCACCGTTGAGAGCTATGAAGAATCTTCCAGTCAAGAATCAAAGTCCTGTTTGGTCACATCTCAGTCATATCCCCGTCTCCCACTATAGCAAGGTGAGGAAAGGGAGGTTCTTACTCCTTGGTTTCCATTATGGGAGTGTGGTAGTACCTTTATCAAGAGGTTTCACTTAAAGGGAGACCAAGCTGCTCAAGGAAAAGGAGGTATAATATTTTGGACAGTTGAAGAACAAACTTCTGTTTTGCTTCTTTGTTGTGTAAGCCCATGTTTCAAAAGTTCTTTGTTTCAAACCTGTGTTTTTCCTTGAATCCTCAGAGACCATAGGTCTTGTTATTTATTTACTTTTTATTATTTAACTCTCCCTTCCACAGAATGTAAGTTTAATGAAGGGAAAGGTCTTGTTTCTTTTTTCCACCATTGTTATTTCCAGTACCTAGACCCATGCCTGACACACAGTTGGTATTCAGTAGATATTTTTTCAATAAATAAATACACGAATAAATGTTCGACTGCGGGCAATAGACAACTTATATTATAGACTAAATGTATATCCCCAAAATTCATATGATGAAACCTAAATCCCAATGTGAAGCTATTTGGAGTTGGGGCCTTTGGGGAATCTAATTAGATCATTAGAGTGGAACCCTCAGGAATGGGATTAGTGGCCTTATAATAGAGACCCCCAGACTCCCTTGCTTCTTCCATCGTGAGAGGACACAATGAAAAGATGGCCATCTATGAACTGGGAAGTGGGCTCTCAGCAAATACCAAATCGGTTGGAGCCTTGCTCTTGGACTTCCCAGCTTCCAGAACTGTGAGAAATAATTTCTGTTGTTATAAGCTACCCTGTCTATGGTATTGTTTTACCACCCCAAATTAACTAAGATAGTTTATAAATAAATGTACAGTTGATCTTCACACAGCATGGGTTTGAGCTATGCCAGTACACATATACCTTTTTTTAAATATAAATATAGTACATTACTCTAAATGAATTTTCCTTACGATTCTCTTAAAAACATTTCTCTTTCTCTAGATTTATTGTAAAAATACAGTATATAATACATATATATACAAAATATGTGTGAATTGACTATTAATGTTATCGATAAGGTTTCCAGTCAACAATAGGTTAATTAGTAAGTTCTTTGGGAATCAAATTATGTACACAGATTTTTGGCTGCAGGGAGGGTTGGTGTCCCTAATCCCTGTATTGTTCAAGGGTTAACTATATATGGTTAAAAGTCTGTAAATACATGTATAAGGTTATATGTTCTTCTTGACTTTGACTGCTTGCTACTGTGATAGAAAAATGGTGAAAATAGGTCTATCAAAAATTTTATTCTTATGTTTTAGTTCCATGCAACCAAGAGATTTACTAAGTTAATTTTGTTTATTTTTTTGTTTCATGTCCATAAATACACATACACACACAACACATGTATGGTATATGACACACCATGCATGTTAAAGAAATATGAAAGCCTCATATTTGAGTCTTTGTCTTATACTTCATTTATCTAATCTTTTCCATAGTCTGGACAATTTCTCATTTCTTAAGCACTGTTATCTACATAATAGGGACTAGGGGACTATTTATTAAAAGTTCTGAACATAGCCTAGACCTAGGAGAAACTGTTTATGCCTCATAAGAAAATGAAAAGCATCAGTAAAATACTGATAAAGATTTTTCCAGATGATCAGTGTTTTTCACTAAGGAATGTTTTTTATATTTTCCATGGCAGTGAATTCCACATCCAAATGTTCCACTGTTGCCAGTATAGGTTTTCCCGGCCCAACATGAACAATACACGATTAACAATAACCTAGTAATGTGTATATTGAGTCCCTCAGCCAAAGATTATTATGTGAGAGACTTGCATATGGAGGACTTACGTGACAGAGTGTACTTTCCAGCATTTGAGGCTGTTAGTCTAGGATGACCAAAAACCTTGCTTTTAGAGTATTTAATTTCTTAGCCTTCTTGAGGAATTTCTAGAATTATCTATTCCTGCATAACAAGTTACACCAAGCCTCAGGAGATGAAACAACCTTCTTATTCTGCTCCCGATTCTGTGGTCAGGAATTCAGCCAGGGGACAAAGAGGATGGGTTTTTTGTTCTTTCATATCTAGGACCTCAGCTTGGAAGACTCAAACAGCTGAGGGTGATTGGAATGGTTGGGGTTGGAATCCTGTGGAGGTTCCATGCAGGTACCTGGGTTGGGATGACAGAGAGGCTGGGCTCAGCTGGGATTATGGACTACAGCACCTACCAGTGGTTTCTTCGTGCAGCATGTGAAAAGTACTGGCTTCTCACTGCATGGTGACCAGGTTCCCAGGGGGAACACCTCAAGAATGAATGTTCCACGTTTTGAATCACAGTTTTTTTTGAGGCACATAGCATCATGAAGTTAGACATGGGTTTAAATATTTGCTATCTCACTAACTAGCTGAAAGAACTTAGGTGTGTTCTCTCCTTTCTCATCTTCTTTCTTTGTTACAATGTTTCTTTTCTTTCTTTCTTTTTTTAATTTTATTTTTATTCTTTGCCCAAGGGGTACAGGTCTGTGAATCACCAGGCTTACATCTTTCACAGCATTCTCCAAAGCACAAACCCTCCCCAATGTCCATAACCCATACACCCTATCCCTACCCTCCCACCCCCCAGTAACCCTCAGTTTGTTTTGTGAGATTAGGAGTCTCTTATGGTTTGTGTCCTTCCCCATCCCATCTTGTTACAATGTTTCTAAGCTTTAACTTCTTTATCTGTGTAGGGAGAATCTGGTAAGGTGGGAGGCAAACCTTTTTTCTTTCCCTGTGAGATGAATAGTTAACTATTTGGGAATAAAGTTGTCAATTCTGTAATTTTGCATAAGGAGCCCAGAAGACTTTTGGGAGGGAAGGGGCCACGACTATTCAGTGCCCCTCTAATTCCAGTCTTTCTGTGATTCAGGTCAGCAAACCTATCAGAGAGGATGGGGATTGCCTTGAGCAAGGCCCATGGACAGGGACAGGTGATACAACTCCTGAAATGAAATAATGATGAGTGTAGAAAGAGAGGACCACCGGGCTGGTCACAGTCACTGGTTGGGAGAAGTGAAGGAGAACTTGCTTTTGCTTTGGTGAGATTTCTATGTGAACCACTCGAAAGGGCTGCAAGGTCAGCCTGGGTCCTTTGGTTTGGAGTCTCAGTGTCTGAAGTTTGCACTAGGAGAGAGGAGGGCAGATACCTTCTCTTTCTTGTCTGAGCTCAGGGATGTGGAGCACGGTGGGGGTGGAAATCAACCCTGAGCGAAATAGGAATGATGTCCTCTAGTGGTGGAGGAGAAGCTCTTCAGGCTGCTCATTTATACCGTGGCCTCCCATTTTTGAGGCGAGCACCGGTGTACTTCAGAGCAAATGCTTCAGATGTCAGTTGAGATTCGTCAGCCTTAACGTGTGTCTTTTGAGTGAAGCTTGAGAGACATCAATAGGTCTCGGCCTTCAAATATTTTATATACTGGCCCAAAACCTTGAACATATCAGGGAAGTGTCTAGAGTAGGTGAAAAGTGATAGGTGGGGATTATAGGGGCTATGGGACCTTCAAAGTCACACAAGAAATCATAGTTACGGATGTAAAATAGAACAAAAATAGCAACCATACCTATTGTTTTAAAGACTACATAAAATAAAAATACATATATAAAAATAAATAAGATAGATAGACAAGCAAAAGTAAATATATGAAGTGCCTAGGATAGAACTTGGTCTATGTTATAAACTCAGCATGTTTTCTTCTCATTCTTATCCTTCTCTATTTTCTCTCTTCTTTCTTATAAAGGGGAAGCACGATTTGGGCATCAGATTTGGGCATCAACTTGATTTTTGAATTTTGACTCCTTTGTTTGCTAGCTGTGATCGTGGGCTAGTCTCTTAACCTGAGACTTAGTTTTGTCATTAGTAAAATGGTTCAAAAATAATTATTTCACAAGTTTAGTAAAATTAAAATAAAGTTATGTATACTGAAAAAATGATATTTCCCTCTGATTTTCAAATCTTTCTCTTATCTCCTCTTTACTACACTCAACAAAAATTCATGGCTATTTTATAGCTCCAGCTTCCAGGGGAATTTCAAATGCATTCCTCTCTACTTTTCCTGATTGGCACTGGCCTTGACAAGAATTTCTTTGGGACCACCCGAGTTTCCTAGACTGAATTTCCCCAAATCTCCCTGACTGAACACCCAAGGGGCCATGCTCACTTCCTTTCTTTATCCAGGAGCAAGGTCACCTCCTGTAAACTTTGGAATGTGTCCATTTGAGGCCTTCATGTTCATCATCCAACTTTCACCTTAAAGGAGTTAGATAGGCCACAGGGTTAAGCTTGCGGGTTTTTTTGTTTTTATTTTTGTTGTCATTTCCCCTCACTTAGATGGCAAAATATTATTACCTTTGGGGCCACTAAAACAATTAGGAGTCCCACAGGAGCTCCTAGGTTCTCAGCATATGTCACAATTAGTATATTGGGTGACCAGGCGCTGAAGGCCTCCTTATAATTAAAGCACTTGAAGCCAGCCTTAGAGTTTATCGGGCTCTAACCCTGGCACGCAAGAGTTTCCATGGGTTTCCTGCAATGGAGTGAAAACAACTCCACTCCAGAACCAGTGCCTCAGAATAGTAGAAAATCCACTCAGCCTTTTGAATTATCTCTGAAAATAGATAGTTATAGACCTTTCCATAGCTACCTTATCATTGGAGCAGATTTGTTAGATAACATGTGATTGATACTGAAGGGAATTCAACCTCTGCCATTGCTCTAGCTCCTGTCCAGGTGTGACTCTCCTGAGATAGTACAAATTGCTGTCTTGTTCTAACAGTTCCTGTCTTTTATTCTGGTGTTGATCTCAGAGAAGAGTCTTTTCAGGATTCCAGTGAAAAGTTGTGGTGCAGGAAATATGTTAGAATGCCATGGTTGTGACAGGCACTGCCTTGCATTGTGAATAGAGGATTTCATTAATTGGGGGATATCATCTAGAATTCTCTTACAATTAAAGAGGTTAAGTACCAGAAAGAACAGTTTAAAAACACACCCACACCCACTCACACTCACATATACACAACCTTAAACAAAGACCAGGCAGCAGGAAACCTGTCCTCTCTTTACAGTCCTTTCTTTATCTGACACTAGGAATGCAGGAAGAGGGTCCCACTGAGATAAAGGCCCATCCTTGGAGGTCAGACCCCTTGTGGGTTATTCTGGATCATTCACGTGCTAGTAATAATGATCACCTGAAGGTCACTTAGGAGCACACAGTGAAGACTAAATTGAATTGTCAGTTTTAACTTTCCAAAGGGGAATTGGAATAATGATACCCAAATAATGTTGATAAATAGATTGATATCACCTGGAAGAAAAGTTTTTAAGTTGTAGGTACCACGTGATTTGGCCTTTTGCCTGGATCTCAAGAAAATAAATAGGGATACATTGGATGAGAGAATCAAGACTCAAAAAGGTACCAAAGGAAAGGAATAATTTCACAAGATTAAAGGAGATGATGATAAATATAAAAATCTGTGATTGGGTTCAAGAATCCCCTTTGATTTAAAGGGGATTATTTCGGGCAGGCATGTTTTAACAATGGCATGTATGAGAAAGTCTTTTGTGTCAAAAGATTGACAATGTAGCGGCCATATGGAAAGTAAGTAAACAGAGGAGGTTTTTCCTGATTTACTCTGAATTGGTCACATGAGGCCTAGGACACTCATCACAAGCCTGAAGCAGTAGAGAGATAAGCAAGTTGAAGCAGGCTCAGAAGAGAGGGACTAGGGTGGTAATAGGGTTTAAAATCATGTCATGAGAATAGTCAAGGAAGCTAGGAGTGTTTGGACTAGAAAGAGAAGACTCATGGAAATGTTAGTGTCCCAGCCAAGAGGCTGTTAATGTGAGTTTAGTTTGACTTATTCTGATTGGCTTCATGTGATTGATGATGAAAAATGGATATAGTGTCAAGGTGATAGATAGGTGGTTTACTCTAAGAAAGGTTATTTCATAACTAAAGATGTAATGGGTGATCTGAAAGGTAATAAATTCTGTCATTGGGGCATTTACTTATAAACTGAAAGATCAATTACAGTATTTAGGCATAGGAAGCATGGTTGGACTAATAACCTCTAAGTTCCTACTGAAGCTGGAAATCCTGAATATGTGATTCTAACATTTCCATGTCTAATTGGAACATTCATTTGTTATGAAGCATTTGAGTCATCATGATAAACAAGGGTCCAAACTCAGGTTTTTTGCATATGAGATTTAAACACTAATCTGGGTAATTTAGCCCAAGATTGTTGGTACTTTGAAATGTGTGGTGGGATTGTATTTTGATGTGATGGTCCTGAGGTCCAGTTTTGGTCTAGCTGCTAATGCGCTGTGCAGAAGTGTGCTGGAATCAGCTCACACCAGCTTGTGAGAGTTGACTGTATCATTTCTTCCCAGCTTTTTAATTTAGAGATGTCACATTGGCAGTTTGAAATTGGCCGTAGTGGGAGTACTTACATTATGGCAACTGGCAAACACTACAAGTCAGGGCTTTTTCACACTCTGGAGAGCTGGTTGTTAAACAATTACCAGTAGTACCATTAAAATTTTTTTTTTAAAAAAAATATGAACTCTTGGGCGCCTGGGTAGCTCAGTGGGTTAAAGCCTCTGCCTTCGGCTCAGGTCATGATCTCAGGGTCCTGGGATTGAGGCCCGCATCGGGCTCCCTGCTCGGCAAGGAGCCTACTTCCTCCTCTCTGCCTGCCTCTCAGCCTACTTGTGATCTCTCTCTCTGTGTCAAATAAATAAATAAAATCTTAAAAAAAAAAAAGAAATCTTTAAAAAAATAAAATCAAATAAAATATGAACCCTCCAGTATATAACACAGATAAAAGAAGAACGAAGCTAGGGGAATGGGGCCTTAAGCCACATCCACCTAGCTTCTGCCATTGTCAGAGCATGTCCTTGCACCATAAAAGATTCTAAGGCACCTTTGTGGCACCCTTTAACTCCATGGGCTTTAAAAAGCTTTGGAAAATAATCCTTTCTGCCCATCTATGCCTGTATTCTTTTAACCATGATTTTCCTTTTCCTTGATCTAAAATACAGACATAAAACAGCAGGGTTTCCCTCAGTTTTATGCGATTGTTTTTAAAATGCAGTGCCAAAGGGATCAGTTTGAGAACACTGGAAATGTGATTCCTATAAACACAAGAAGAAAGGAACATAGGAAATAGTGAGTTTCCTCACTTTGTAAATGTTCTTAATGGAATTGCGAGTTTTCTTTTGGGATACATGTATGCCCTATGTATATTCATAAGTTTTACATGTTAGAAGGCACCCCAAACCTTTCATGTTAACATTTTTTTTTCTTTGTTAGACTTGATACCCTGAAGAATAAGATTTGGTGGAATGTTGTAATCTGTGGAGGGTAAAAGCTATGGAAAGGCGGGTTTAAATTATCAATAGATCATTGGATAGGCTCCTAAAAAATGTGAATAGGCTTAAAAAGGATTAACTCATCAAGGGTAAGTTTTGTCCACTTACTCTTTTGGGTTGTGTGGCCTATTCCCTGTAGTGTCTGAAAATGGCCTTAGGAGGATCGTATAGGTTGTCGGGGACCTGGAACTGAAGTCCAAGTATCTTGTGGGACATGCTTGGGGCAACCCTGATGTTTCTAGGGAGTCCATAAACCAGAGAATAGGAGCATGTACCACATGATCTGCCACGAAATTTACCAAACCAAACTGACTTTATCACTGATTGTGGAATCCTTCTCACATGCCAAAGTGAGGTCATAAGCACAAATTTTGGATTGAATATTTTCATTTGAATTTCTCTTGTGCTCTGAACAGTGATTTCTTTAATCTCACCCTTCCCATTTTCTCCAGAATTACAGTGGGTTCACTTTCCTTTCGAGGTCTTCTAATTCTATCACTTCTTTCCTCCACATTGTCCCCTGGTTTCCCTTATAACAAATTCTCATCTTCAGAGGGAGGAGCAGAGTCATGGCCGGCTAGATTGTACCCCTTATCTCTACCCACACTCCTTCCTGTTCCCTTCTCTTGCCAAACTTCCCTCTTTACTCTACTCTGCCCTTCACTCCCTGAGCTGGCTTTGGACTCAGAGCCTTTTCTGCCACGTGCCCCTCATGTTAGAACCCATCTCCTAATCTGCACTAGGATGAACTCGCCCCTTCCTCTGCCAAGCTCCTTCCCTTAGGTCCCTAGTCTTCAACCTGCTATATCGTCTTCCATCAGATGGGATTAACTCTCTATTTCTTGCCTTACATTTGTGTCTTTTTCTTAAATTATCTGAAGGAAAGGCTTTTACATTTGGACTGGAGCTATTTACCTTTCCGGTATTAAGTACGTATCATGTGATGAGGTACAATGCCACTTTAAGTCTCTTTATTGTCAAGCATTGAATATGCTGCTTTCTTCTCAAACGCAGAGAAGAACAATTAAAAATGTACCTGAATAATAAAAAAAAGCATTTTAGGCTTATGCAAGGTAAGTATTATTATTCTCTTCTTATAACAAAGATCAGAAGTAGGGACTGACTGACTACATTGCTCCAATCTTCAGGGACAACCATATCAAGCAAAGCTATTTTACCATCCTATAGAATTTTGTAATGAATTTGGGAAGATAAGTGAGTTTTGATCAAATACATAAAAATTCTGTTCATCAGGTTTAACTTTTCAAATCTGATGATCTGACACCTAGTGTTAATTTTGAGTACTGCTAAATATTTCCCAAGTATATTTAGTTTAGTTTCTTTATGTACCTTGTAGGATTTATTCAGGTTACCACACAGTTGCAGGGTAGATAGAGCTTACTCTTTGGTATTCAAATGATAAAATAGGACTTGAAGTCATGAAGCTGGGTTCTAGTCTTGGAGCTGACTAGCTCCTGTGACCTTGTGCAAGTAATTTTCCTCTTTGAGTCTGTCTGAGTGCCCTTATTGGTAAAATGGGAGTCATAGAGTATTTTATTTATCTTGGTTTCTTCTTAACTCTAGTACCTTATGAGATATCTTTTTAAAGAAATGGATATATATGCCAACTCTTTTTTTGAAGCTTGGAATGTGTCCACACAGTAAACTAGCAAATAAAACAGTTGTTAGTTGGGGGAGTATAGTTATTCTCTTGCTAAAAAAAAATCTTAAAGAACTAAATTAGGATTTTAATGATTTATAGTACCACTGTGTAGGGGAGCTTCTGTGATGATGGAAATGTTCTGTATCTGCCCAGTTCAGCATTGTAGCACTTGAAATGTAGTTTGTAAGACTAAGGAACTAAATTTTATTTATTTATTTATTTATTTACAAAAGATTTTATTTATTTGAGAGAGAGAACACAAGTAGGGCAGGAAAGAGGGAGAAGCAGAGTTCTCACTGAGCAGGGAGTCTGCTGCTGGACCCCAAGACCCTGGGATCATGACCTGAGCTGGAGGCAGAGGCTTAACTGGCTGAGCCACCTAGGCACCTCTAAGAAATTAAATTTTAATTTTATTTGATGTAATATTGATTTAAATTTAAATAGCCGCATGTGGCCCCTGGCTATCATCTTGAACAATACAGATTTACAGAGTATGGAAACATGGGGATTTCTTGATGAATTTGTGATTGTACTCACCAATATACTCAGTTTGCTTTCTATACTGATGGGCTCTATATTACTCTTACTATTCCACATTCATGAGACTTTACCATACAAGTGCTTTAGGATTTATTCCATAACTGCGTTTTCCATTTGGTTTCAGCTATGTAGCTCTGGTTTAATTGAGTTTAAGTAAAACAAAGATTTTTTTTCTGTTTCGTGAAGGATTAAAACATGCGAGAACATGGAGAACCACTTGGTAATGCTTAGTAAGGATAAGTTTCAAAGCCTAACCCTATAGTTATTTTTCTAAGCTAATTATCTGCATTTGAGAATTCAGGTTTAAAAAAAAGCTAGCAGTGTCTTGGGCTATCGAAATATATTATTTTCTATTATTCTGTTTATTATCTTCTACTAATTGTATCTCTAAAAATAGATAAATACTCAATTTTTAAAATTTTTATTTAACTTAAATTTTACCTTTTAAAAAAATCTAGACTTTTAAAAAAAGCTACCCTGCAAATACTCCAGGATTTTGAATAGAAACTTCATCCCATTTTTACTCATTGCAAATTATTTATCATTAGGTATACTTTCTTTTGTGCTCTTGCAGTTAAAATTGAACCCACTCTATCCTTTTCATTTGCATATACAGTTGGCCCTTGAGCAACAAGGGTTTGAACTGTGTATGACCACTTATAGGCCGATTGTTTTTGATACAGTACTGTAAGTATATTTTCTTTTCCTTATCATTTTCTTAATAACATTTTCTTTTCCCTAACTTACTTTATTGTAAGACTACGTATGTATTTCATATGCAAAATATTTGTGAATTGACTATGTTGTTGGTAAGGTTTCCTGTCAACAGCAGGCTATTAGTAGTTAAGTTTTGGGGGAACTAAAAATTATATGCGGATTCTCAACTGTGGAGGGAGTTGGTATCCCTAGGTGCCTGCATCATGCAAGATTCAACTATAATCAGTCTTGATTTCTGTTATTGGCATCATAGAAAACACTTTAATTTAACCTCTACAGTCAGATAAACAACTCCTCCAAAACAGCATACACACCACATACACATAGATGTAAATTACACATACATATTCCCACCCTTGTACACATACACATTCACACACAAAAACACAATCTTTTCAGATTTATAGTGACTGGGAGCAATTTATTATATGTTGTTGAAAGAGCTTCGTTAACAAGGTGCATATGTGTGGGAGGTCTGGACTAAGATTAATAGAAAAATGACATGTGACTTACAAGGATTGGTTTTAATATCTATAATTTTTGTCTTTTCCATGCCTAAGCTTTCCCTGCCCCCAATTTTTGCCTTAGAATAAACTTACTATGAAAAAAATCCTTATAATTTCCATATGTATGTCAAATAGTCCAAACTAGTTACTTTGTGCATTTTAAAATGCAAAACCCATGTATTTTTTTTTTTGGCTATCCAAAGGATAGCATTTATCTATCTGAAGTAACAACAGGTCAAAGCTCAACTAAGTGTATTTTTTACAATATTATAAAAAAATAATTGATGTTTTCAATAATGACCACACGGCACTACAAAACCCCAAACTGCCTTCTGAAATGGAGATTGAACTTTATGAGAACGTCAGCGTTGTGAATGTGATCTAGTTCAATTCCTTAAAAATTGGTCTACTTTAAATGTACATAATTGTATATCCCCTTGTAATGTGTTTTTTCAGAAGGTGTGATTAGATAGAATGTCCTATTCTGCAGTAATTTTCGAAAAAAAGGAATTTCCACATACCTACTTTTATTCTACTAAGTGAAGCATAGTATGAGTTACTTCTGCTCTGTTGCCATTTCAAGGAACAACAATTTGAAAATCATTTTAATATCACGAATGCAGTAATTCTGTGTTCACCAGAGTGGCAAACAAACATTACAATGTAGGTAGAACTGAAAATTCCTTAGTAATCAATATTTCCACACAGAATATTGCTGTGACCACATATTCTACTTACTTACTCCATGCAGCCATCTAGATACGTACCTTGATTATAAGAATTAACATTTGTAACATACTTTTCTTCTCTAGATCCTGCTTCAGTTATTAAATGCACTTGGTTCTAGAGTGGCTCAACTAATTTTATACCATAAATGTCCAGTAGATGGCAGTCTATGCACTAGGATTCACAGACCATTGCCTGAAACTCCAAGACCAGCGATTTTTTTTAAAACCTGCATTTTGGAAGCTGAAGTTTCACACATGAGGCCAAAAGTCAATTTCAGGCTATATCTTTATTTTTAGCTTTAAAGGCTATAAATAGAGCATATATCTGCTTTTTCGTTTTGCTTGAAAAGAATTTGGCATAATAAAACAAATTATTCATTTATGTATATCTATAAGCATTGGAATAATAAAGTCAATAAACTCAATTTCAGTGAGCTTTTTAAATTTTTTAAAGAGGAACAGACTGGGGGATGTGATTCTTGGCCAAGATGCTGCCCTATAAATATGAGTGGCAACATACCAGATGATGCCTTGTTCTTCTACAAAGTTTCCTCTATATGTTGAAAGACACAATTTATGGGTAATTGTAGAAATTTTCATTAATGTTAAATACTGCAAAGTGGTTGTTGTACAGGCTGCAAAAAAAGAGATAGAAAATGATAATGGAATGTTTTCCCCTGAGGGACAGGAGTTTCCAAGGGGACCTTTGCCCTAGTGGTTGTTCTTATCTACCTCAAAAGACTTGGGCAGGGTAAAGAACTTACCCCACTCCACTGGAGAGCAGAAAGGAAAAATAATTGTTTCCAGGAGTCAGTGCATTCAGAGCAGTCATTGTTCGTTTGTCAGAAAAATTAAGTGTGAGGCTGCTGGAGGTGGGGAGGCGGCTGCTGGTGGTGGTGAGGCTGTCAAGGTCAGAGGAGGGTCAAGGACAGAACTTTTTTGGCTAGAGCATCAAGAATGTGCCAGGTGAGGTGACTGACTGAAGCCAAGGGATGTGTGGCCTAATGTGGAAGAAAGAGCATGTAGTAAGAAAATCAAGCAAGGTGAGAGGAGATGAACTAAGCCGAAGTCTTTACATGTGCCATTTGCTTGATTCTCAAGCGAATTTCAGAATTTGCTTTTCACCAGGCCATCATCTTCTCATTCTTCACATCTTAGCCTCATGTAAATATTTCTTCAGTAAATGAATGAAAGTAAATATTCTAAGCCTAAGAGAGTGAAGGTACTAAAGAGGCAGCAACTACAGCCATGGTAGTGGTGGCAGGGGAGAGCTCTTCTGGGGGAAGGGTAGCAAGTTCTTGCCACCTGGAGAAAAGCCATAGAATCCCTGTGTCCACTGTAAGGAGATATGAAGGTCAGGATGAGAGCTTAAGACAAGCTCAAGACAATTCTACTTTTGGGTATTTATCCAAAAGAATCGAAAGCAGGTTGTAAAGAGGTATTTGTACACTTATGTTCATAGAGGCATTATTCATAATAAACAAAAAGTAGAAGTGATCCAGATGTCCACTGATGCATGAACGGATAAGCAAAATGTGTTATATACAAACAATAGCCTATTATTCAGCCTTAAAAAGGAAGGAAATTCTGACACATGCTACAACATGGATGAACAAAAGACACAGTATTATTCCACTTACACGAGATATATAGAGTAGTCAAACTCAAAGAAACAGAAAGTAGAATGGTGGTTGCCAGGGCTGATGGAGGGGGAAATGAGTTGTTGTTGTTTAGTGGGTATAGAATTTCAGTTTTATGAGATCAAAACGTTCTAGAGATTGGTTGCACAATGATATGAATATACTTAATGCTGAAGAAGCTAAATTTTATATGATGTGTACTTTATCAGAATTAAAAATATGTTAAAAAGAAAAAACAGAGCAAAACAAAATGAAGAGGTCAGGGCAGAGTGCTTCAGCCAGCCTCTATATCTGTCTTTTCCTTGGGCCTGAAATCTCCATATACAGCCTTGTTCGAATCTTAGGAATTTATGCATTTTTAGCTCAACAACTCATGCCACTTATGGTCTAGTTGGGCCTTGGCCTTACAATATTGCCTTCTTTCATTCCAGTTTTGTGAACTGTGTCTTGCATCCCTGTACAGGCCTGTTGATGTTTCTAGGGCTGGGATTCTGCCTTGCTCTATTATAGTTCCTTCTCTTCTTCTTTTTTTAAAATTTTATTTTTTTATTTGACAGAGAGATAGATCACAAGTAGGCAGAGAGGCAGGCAGAGAGAGGGGGAAGCAGGCTCTCCGCTGAGCAGGGAGCCTGATGCGGGGCTCGATCCCGGGTTCCTGGGATCATGACCTGAGCCGAAGGCAGAGGCTTAACCCACTGAGCCACCCAGGCACCCTAGTTCCTTCTCTTCTGAAACCTCATCCTTTTCCAGGAATGGAACCTAATGTTGATTTCCTGCTAATTGAATTCCTTAAAGATGACTTCTGTCTGCACTGATCTCTTGGGTGACCAACTGTGCCAAGTTGCCCAAGACTGTCCTGGTTTAGCACTGAAATTCCTTGGTCCTGGAAAATTCCTCTGTCCTAAGCAAACTAGAACAGGTGGTCACTCTACCTGACAGAGGTAACTGTCCTCTGTCGATGTGTTCTTCAGTGTTGGACCCTCCAGTGCTTGTCCAGTAGCCCTTGGTGAGGGTACGGGTGAACCTGGCCTGGAAGCCAACTACACAGCCTGGGTTAGAGTCATACCTAAAATGACCTGATACAAGAGGACACAGAGGATGAGGAAAAGCTAAGTATTTGGAAGGCACTGAAATTCAAAACTAGGAAGCCAAGAAGAGAAAATTTAGTGCTAAGAGCTAATGTTTCAGAATGGTGCTAAGATTTTGACACAGATCAACTCATTTAATCCTTATAACCTTGTAAATCAGACACTCTGATTACTACCATTTTACAGATGAGGAAACTGAGACATAGAATAATGTGTAATTGGTTTTGCCTGGACTTTGAACTCAGGCCATCTGATTTTAAACCAGTTGCCAGGGAGCTTTAAAACAGACTGATACCTGGCTTTACACCTAGAAATGCTCATTTAGTTGGTCTGAGGCATGGGATCAGCACTGGAGTTTTTACAAACTCCCCAGGGGTTTTAATGTACATCCAGGATTTAGAACCACTACAGTAAAACCCAGTATTCTAATAGCTACTCAGTTCTATCTTTCATGAAGGTGAAGTTTCAGAAGATGGGCAGAGCTGGGGAAGTTGGACTGAGAGCTAGGATGGAGCAATGAGAAAAGTTCTCAGGTGGGCACCATGGACATAGCCACATGCTGTTGCTTCCTTCTATTGGCTCCTGCTGATAGGTGAATCAGACAGGCTTAGACATGGGTGGTGAAGACAAGTGCCACAGGCCTATTTATTGTCTCTTGACAGCTTACCTTGATGTCATGTCCTTGTTGCATTAGAGGCTGGATGTGCCCAGCTTATTACATGCCCTTCACAACTGGCTGGATCAAAATGAGATCCTAGTCTCTTCCAGAATTCGTGTCTTATAAAAGTTATCCTGACTTAAAAAAAACAAAAACAAAACCAAAAAGATCCTCTTCATTTCTCATCCAAGGCCATGATTTTTGCCTTGGAAAAGAGATAGAATCAGGAGATGGATTTTGAGATTTCATTTGGTAAGAGTTTATCATTTCTTTGGGACAGTTGTATTAGTTATACATGCCTAAATGAGTTATTTATAAGCCTGTGTACCATTATCAGGTAGGAAATTCTTTTTGTTATTTTTCCTCCCCCCCTTTTGTTATTTTTCTAGGTACTATGAAATTAGAAATGTTCACAGTTTGGGTGGATATCCATTAATATTGGTGCTTAGACATGAACCAATGGGGTCTACCAGGCCTCTAGCCTCATAAACACTACTCACACCAATCTGGGTGTTAGCGCTTTCTGGACACCAAATCTTGTATAGTGGTCCCGAACATGGTTAATCTATAATCACAAAAGCCAAGTCTTACAAAAGCCCAACTGCAGATAAGTTGGTTAAGAGTCCAATTCCTGTTTGTGGACACAGGAGTTTCCAGAAACTTCATTTTCCCTTCAGGTTCAGACCTAAAAGAGTATGCAGTCATTTTCAGATTTCCCATAACTTTCTGTTTCCTATAGAGTTAGAGTTTGAATTGATACTCCTGTGGGGCTGATAAAAACATAGAGAGAGATTCACCCTCCCTTGCTTGGTCTTCCTTGGCCCAGAGAGGGTTTTTGAAGCAGCTTGCAGGGGTGGGGGACGGGGGACATCTCTGGCAGTAGGACAGGGTGAAGCCCTGGGTCATGGTTGAGAGCCTGGCCTCATTAACACTGGCTCTGACCACTAAGTTAGGGATCAGCAAACTATGACCACAGGACAAATTCAGCCTGGCTCCTATTTTTGTCCAATGAAATGGAGTTTTATTGGAACACAGCCAAAGTGTGGAATGGCAAAGTTGACTAGTTGTGTCAAAGACCGGATGTCCTGCAAAGCTTAAAAATACTTACTGTCTGGTCCAGAAAAATTTTGCAGTAAGTTATTCACAGATTTAGAGGAGAATTGGTTAAAAGTATTCACTTTGTCTCTAACCTCTTTTAAGGGTCACCACCAAACCAAAACAAGACACCTCTTGGCTTCTGCAGTTTGGAGTTACCCCTGCAATGCTGGTCTGTAGTCGGTGCTAACAGTTTTTTGTTTTGCAAACACTCATTATAAAAAGAGGCTTGTGTTTTTCAGAACTCATTGGAAATTATAAACTAGTGTTTGGTGCAATTTGGATTTGTGCTCTAACAAAAAAAAAAACTTTTTGGAGGCTGCTTGGAAAAGTTTTCCAGGACCTTCATTTTTTTTGTCAGCCTACAAGAATGCTTGACTATTTATTTTATTATTATTATTTTTTGGAACTCTCTTGTCCCCTTGGGTCTTATTGTTCTCATGTTTTTTTTTTTAAACTCATGAGTCAGAACCCTGCTACAATGAGAAAAACGTTCGGTCTCACAGGCCTTTGCTAGCGTGAGAGATGGCGATGAGGTGCAAAGATGTCACTGAATGAACTAAATATAGGCTCAGCAAGGCACTCTCAGGCCAAGCCATTTCGCTTTAGACGGAGGCCTGCTACATGTCATAAGCCTCCTCCCCCTTTCTCTGCCCTGTGTCTTTTGCAGCACTCTGAGGAATCTTTCTCCTCAGGGTAGGGCTGATGAAATGTTCCTAAATTCCCTGAGGATACACGAAACTTCAGGGAGATGCATGAACTCTTTCCTGGAGGAACCAAACTGGTTATGGTGACCAGGCATAGAGTAGGGACCCTCAAATTACCCTGTTAGAGCGTGTTTTCTTCCCAGTTCTTAAACTAATTTCCTATGCATTTGAGTGGCAACACTTAGCTAAATGTGGATTTCAATTTGCTTCCTTGTACAAATGAATCAGACAGTGTAGTTTACAGATTAAACAACAGGAATGTGCATTTTTAATAACAAAATAAAAATGGGACGAGTCACTTGGGAGAGGGAGTGAACAGTACTATATTTAAACCAAAAAGGAATTGTCCAGCTGATTTTAAACTTCCTCACTTGTCTGATGCTGGCTGGCTTAAATCTTCTTAATGGTCTATGTCAGAAGGTAGGATCCTGATTTCATGACCTTCTTGTGATTGATTCCCCACGTTCCTAAGCACAGAACCTAAATCCCATCCTGCAGGAGGAGAGATACCCCAGTAGAGGGAGAACATGAATCCTTGCTTTTCCTCTGATTCACTGACCATGGAAAATTCTGATTACAAAACATGGAAAAGCAAAGTTTTCCCTTGAGAAACATCTCCTTGACAGTATCTGCTACCCATCCACACACCCTGTATGTCTAGCACTGCCTCCTTGAGAAGTAAAGAAGGCTGGGACCTCTACAACTCTGAGGATAAGGGGAGCAGGCTGCAGACAGCTGGGGTAACCAACTTGGCTGTGAGCCTAGCCTTTGTCATGGGTGTCTGTATTGGTTAATCTGAGTGCAGCTGCTGTAACAGATAAACCTTGAAATCTCAGTAGTTCAGCTTTTACTGAAGAACCCATTAGTAAGAACCCATTAGTGCTGGAAAGACGGGTGGGTGGGGGATGTCATTTTCCTCTGTGTAGTCTTTGGAGGACCCAAGAGAAGAGATGTTCTGCCATTTCAACACATGGTTTTCATAGATGTCCTTGATCTAGACATCCGGCCAACAGATGGAGGGACACGTGGGAGGTTTTTATGGCTCAGGCCTAGAAAGGGAGCACATAATTTCTGCCCCAAATCCAGTGCCAGATCTGAGTCACATGGCCTTGCAAAAAAGTCTGGGAAATGTAGTTTAGCTGTGTGCCCAGGAAAAACGATAAAACAGTTTTGTGCACAACTAACCAGTCTCTGTCACAGAGGTCAAAGCCTACCCAGCTTGCCTGGTATTGATGCCAGGGCCTTGAAGGTAGATGATAAGTTATACCTGTGTCTAAGAGAGTCTGCTTACTTTGAAGAGGCCAGTGGCAGAGACATGGAGAATTTGGTTTAGTCCCCTAGGGGATGGGAAGAGAAGGCTTGGAAGAAGCAAGCAGGGTCGCAGTGTGGAAGATCATAGCCAAATGATTTGGGCCCAAACAGACTTAAATCCTGGGAGAAATCAGAATGATCTCCAGGAAACCCTAGATGGAAACTTAGTCATGATTCCTTGGCCAATGCAACAAAATAGGAGAAGTTGTAGCCCAGGTTCTGGGTGGGTGCTCAGTGTCTGAGACAAATGTACTGGGCATGATATAGAAAGTAAAGTTCTAGACCATACCATCTGGTGGAGAGGGGTCTCCACACCCTTTCTCTCTTTGAATCTAGCGGAAATTGTGGTTGAGGCTCCAGGGTCTATTTTACTATGGCTCTAAACTCATCTTAGTTATTTCATTCATTTTCCTAGCCAGACAGCTTGGCAGAGCCAAGAACCCCCATGTGAATCTGCAGTTGTATAACTGATGAGAAAATATGAAATTACCGGTCCCTTTGGTAGCCCTCTGGACCCATTCTGCACCTACGAGTAACACCTCTCTCAGTTGGGGCATTTCCCAGCACAGGATATGGAGATGTCTTGGAAGTCCATTCCAGCTCAGTGAATCTGAGTGACTATGGAATTTTAGCAAATGCCCCTCCCACTCATGATGCCAGAGGCCCAGGGAGAACTGTTACAAGTAAGATGTCAGTCTTAAGGCAAAAGTGGGAGGGATGGGCTAGAAGTCTGAGGACTATAATTGCCTATCACCCTCCCTTCAGGTGGCTGGGACACCAAGGCCAGAAGAGTGGGCTACTTCAGAAACCACGGAGGAGTCCATGCCCAGAATTTCAGACTGAATACTAATTTTTGGAGGGGTGGTTTTGCAGCAGGCAAAGCTAGAGTATGTGACTGATGGTTGAGAGCCAGGGAAGCTAGCGTAAGTGGCTTAAAATCTGCTTAGAACTAGGGCTTTCCTTTTAGGTCTCTGCAAGCTTTGTTCTCTTCACAAAAGTGGTAGAAATTTTAGGACAACCAAAAATGTTTTACTTACACTTCATTTACTACCAAACACTAGAGCCAAAATAATACTTGACATTACTTATACTGCCTTCCACCCTCAGTTACACCAGGGTGGTCGACTCAGGACTAGCATTTCCCCCAATTTGGTGTAGTAGAAAAGATGGAGAGGTTGCCATAGCCTTTCAGGCGAGTCTCTGTAGGATCAGGCCACCTGAGCAGATGTTGTCACCTCTACCCATAACCCTTGGACTTTTCAGTATCTTCATCCTAGGGTACAAGGCCTTTTTTGGAGGGCAGGGAAGGGAAACTTCTTTGCCTCACTATATCCAGGCTTGGGGCAGGCTGGAAGTACCAGGGAATTAACACCTGCCACTTCCACCCTGAGCCTTGGCAGTGGGCTTCAGTCAACTTGGGAACTGGATATAAATGCCTTCTCTCTTGCCCTGTGGGTATGCATTGTTCCTCTGAGTTTCCTGTGTGCATAAGCTAACCACAGTAGCTGACTCTTACAGCTGTCTTTCCTTCCCTGTATCACTTCCCTAGCTCCCAACTGGTGTTTCCTGTTCTTCTCAAATAAATGATTTGCGTGTGAATCTTTGTCTCAGGGTCTGCTTTTGGGAGAATGCAAAGACTCTATGTTTCCAGAAAATAGCCTGGGCTGCACGCAGGGGTTATTTTGATACTTCAAATAATGTTTCCCCAGGCAGATACTTTGGGATCATAATGGAATTTAGTCCCAAACTTCCCCCTTAGGTAATCTTGATTGACACATGGTAATTCCCATTTGAATTTTCTTTAACTTTTTTGAGACCCAAAGAAAATTTATCTCCACATAAATTACAGTGGTGCCTAAAATTTTTTTGGTACTATCCTCAGTAAGAAATGTGCTCTATATTGAAACTCACTGCACACACACTCATAAAGTAAACCAAGTCTTACTAAATTCATCCTATTACCTTTGCTGTGATCTACTTTAATATTTCTATCCTATCCTATCCTCATCCATGCCATCCCATCCCATCTTATCCCATCCCATTTTATTCTACACTCATTAAAAAATGAAAGCTATTACTCACTAAATCAATTTTACAATTCTGTAATAGGTCAGCACTCACAGTTTAAGAAACACTAGCTGAAGGAGACATGCATTTTCAAACAGAGACTGACAAAACAGTGTTCTTAAAGGAAGAAAGTTCAAGAGGGGGATTTACACACTATTATACATTGTCCTTTTTGTAAGTTATGTAGCCAACTTTGCTATTAGAACCCACAATTTATTAATATCCTCTATCCCAAGAAGAAAGAAAAAAAATTAATAAGTTGTAGATACCAGGCTGTTTGGCATGAGGTGGGAGTTTTTTCAGATATCCCTGGTTGAGTGAGAAGATACTCTATGTTTCAAATGGAACAAATAGATGTTTGGGAGGAAGTATCATTGGATACTGGGAGGAAATTGGGAGGCTCCTGAAGGTTTGGAACAACACTACTGGGTTTGCACTTACTTTTAAGAATGGCTCTAGTGTGTTGACTAGCTGGAAGAACCAGCAGCTGGGCACACACAAGCTGTGTGCTCACTAAGATCTTAAACATGTGTGGTTATCTCTAGCTAGCTCCGTGGGCTTACCAGAGGCTTATTTGTATGGGGACTTAGAAGAAAGACCCTTTCTTCTAAGAAGACCCTTTCTTGAAGAATGAGGGAACACACTGAACTCCAAGGTTAAGCCCTATGACTGGGAGAAGGAAGAGTTCAAACCTCTCAACCACTCTGAAGGGAGAATAATACTGTTACAGTCTCTGTAAATTGTAATTCTTTAGCACAAACAGAAGGATGTGTGTGTGTGTGTGTGTGTGTGTGTGTATGTGTGTGTGTGTATTTACATTCGCAATGGGTAGTTAACTTTTGAAATACCAGGTTAAGAAATTAATACTCTGTGAATGCTCAGCTTGAAAGAATATAACAAGCTATACTATTTTAACTTCATCTCCAATGAACACAAGAAAGTTTGCTAGTTAGCATAAGGGATGCTAGAATATTTTCTCATTGGTCCAATGAGTGGCAATCAAGTTATGTGGATTAGCTAGAAATATTGTACAGACACCACTGTCCTTGTATGAACAACAGGGAGTAGCCCCACTGTCTACCCCCTTCACAGGGGTCTTCTGGGACCAGGGCTTTATCCAGGCTTTGCTTAACATCTCAGCAGAGGATCCTGTGACCTGACTTCCAACTACAAGTTCAGATGAATTCTTTACCAGAGCACTGATACATGCTTGAGTGACCCTTTTATATCTGGTGTTGTTAAGAACTTCATTGTACTTACTGTCTCAGGTTATCTAGTGGTTTTGGAGCCTGCTTGTAATGAGTATTTGAACACATGCCTTCTTTGGTTTGAAATGTGCTTTCAATAAAACCCTTGGTAATGAGGTTGTATGTGGGGGGGATAGAACTTTAATTCTCACTTGTTTATAGTTACTGGAAGTGACTGATATCTGCCAGAATAATCTAAAACTAATGAGCAACCAAATTAGCTTTAGTCCGTTCCCTAGATACACTCATTTGATTGAAGAAGCTTGTTTGATGGGCGCCTGGGTGGCTCAGTGGGTTAAAGCCGCTGCCTTCGGCTCAGGTCATGATCCCAGGGTCCTGGGATCGAGGCCCACATCGGGCTCTCTGCTCAGCAGGGAGCCTGCTTCCTCCTCTCTCCTCTCTCTCTGCCTGCCTCTCTGCCTACTTGTAATCTCTCTCTCTGTCATTGGATTTGTCTCCAGCTCAGCCTTCATAGTTCTGTGGATATGGGGCTGTGAGAAAGGATGAATCCAAAAGCCACCTCAGTATGGCCCCTATAAAAAAAAAATGTGGAATGGAAGGCAGCCTTGTTTCTTTGAGGCATAGTCATAAAGTGGGTAGCCGTATGATTTTTCTTCAAAACACAGGATGTGAGTAATATTACATTTCTTTCCTTCCTGTAAATAAATTTAATATGCTCCAGTCCCCCATTTGGCCTGACTGGTGGAAAGGCCAAGCTCTGCCATGATGGGATGCTTCTTGGTATCATGTGAATGCCCAAAGGGTCTCTTGTATTTGGTACCCAAATATCATAGTTGATGTGATAGTGGTCAGAGAACTACTGTTCCTCAAGGATGGGGAGTCTTCTGGGGCACTGGGATCATTGCCAAGGTTAGGAGACCAGTACTGAGGATCCAGCCTCCTTAGCAATCCTAGGTATTCATTCCCTTCTGTGGTCTTGTCTCATTTTGGGCCACTGTATGGGGTCAGGGTAGAGGCTTCCAGTGCTTGTGGAACCCACAGACTTCTGTGCTGTTTCCCCAGTCTTGAAGGACACTCCCCAGATCACCTGGTCTAACTCCTTCCACTCCTTTTATTTCTGGGAGGATCCCATATAGTCACTATTCAAGGGACTTTTAGAAACACCATGTGAAATCTCCTTCTTGGAAGCATGGCTGGGAAGTAGTATGTCAGTATAGGGTTTTTTCTACAAACACAGATCCTGCAATGTAACCCTATTGTGCTGACAGCCACATCCAATAATGTTGAAAGATGGGTGAGAGGAATAACTGTAGAATTGTCACTTGAATCAACCCAGCAAGCAGGATGTGACCTTATAAGATATGAAACAACAGAGAAAAAGTGGAAATAAAAGTGGAAGAATGCAATTTTTGACTTTTTTTTGGGGGGGCACTTATATATCTTTACTGTGCAAGGAAATGTGTATTTAATTATTTGTTAATAATGCAAGCATCATAACTGACAAATATTTTAAAATATTACTTAATTCAAGATGAATAACATATTTTAATAATAATCTACATTTGCTTAGCATTATATATTTTCATGCATGTGATCTCATTTGCTGTTGATCACATGCTGAGAAGGAGACACAACAGATAGGAATTCCCCCTTTTGTACCAAAGAAAGTCAAGTGGCTTCCATGGTACTGGAGCTCCAAAGTCAGTCAGCTGGTAGACAGTTGAGTAGGACTAGAACATAAGTAGATTGCATTTCTACTTAAGCACTCTGCTCTAAGCTATAAGACTAGAAGTAAAAATATGGTTTATAGATGACTTATTCATGGCTGAGTAATATTCCATTGTATATGTATATACATCGTATTTATCCGTTCATCTAAAAATGGACACGGGTTGCTTCCATATTTTGGGTATTGTAAATAATGTTACAATAAACACAGAGGTGCATATATCTTTTTGAATTAGTGTTTTTATATTCTTTGGGTAAATAGCCAGTAGTAAAATTATTGGATCATATGGTAATTCTATTTTTATTTTTTTTTGAGGGACCTTCATACTGTTTGCCACAGTGGCTGCACCATCTTGCATTCCTACCCACAGTGTATGAGATTTCCTTTTTCTCTACATCCTTGCCAATACTTGTTTCTTGTGTTTTTGATTTTCGCCATTCTAACAGGTATGAAATGATAGCTCATTGTGGTTTGATTTGCATTTCCCTGATAATGAGTGATTTCAAGCATCTCTTCATGTGGCTGTTGGCTATCTGTATGTGTTCTTTGGAGAAATGTCTATTCTTGTCTTCTGCCATTTTTAAATTGGATTATTTGGGTTTTTTTGGGTTGAGTTGTGTAAGTTCTTTAATATATTTTGGATACTAACCCTTTATCAGATATATCATTTGTAAATATCTGCTCCCATACAGTAGGTTGTCTTTTTGTTTTGTTGTTTTCTTTTCTGTTCGGAAACTTTTTATTTTGATGTAGTACAAATAGTCATTTTTGCTTTTGTTTCTCTTGCTTCAGGAGATATATCTAGAAAAAATGTTGCTAAGACTGATGTCAGAGAAATAACTGCCTATACTCTCTTCTAGGATTTTTTTATGGTTTCAGGTCTCACGTTTAGGTCTTTAATCCATTTTATTTTTGTGTATGAGAAAGTGGTCCAGTTTCTTTCTTTCTTTCTTTCTTTTTTTTTTTTTGATGTAGCTGTCCAGTTTTCCCAGCATCATTTGTTGAAGAGACTGTCTTTTTTCCATTGCATATTCTTGCCTCCTTTGTCAAAGATTAATTGACCATGTAATTGTGGGTTTATTTCTGGGCTCTCTAGTCTACTCTATTGATTTATGTGTTTGTTTTTGTGCCAGTACCATACAGTTTTGGTTACTACAACTTTGTAGTATATCTTGAAATCAGGGATTGTGATACCTCCAGTTTTGTTCTTTTTCAAGATTGATTTGGCTATTTGAGTTTTTTGGTGGTTCCAAACAAATTTTAGGGTTATTTGTTCTAGTTCTGTGAAAAATGCTGCTAATATTTTGATAGGGATTACGTTAAATCTGTAGATTGCTTTGAAGAGTATTGAGTGAATCAGTGACTATGAAGTACATCTTTTGAATTAACCACAAAAGGCTCTCCTCACAACATCCAGTGAATGGCTAAATTCTCTCTTCCTTAACACCACATACTTAACTCCAACTGAGCCAAGAAAATAAGTAGGTATTTAATGCTCCTGGAAGCATGCCTGGGTGGCTCAGTCGGTTAAGCCACTGCCTTAGGCTCAGGTCATGATCCCAGGGTCCTAGGATCAAGTCATGCATTGGGCTCCCTGCCTGGCGGAGAGCCTGCCTGCTCCTCCCTCTCCCTCTGCCTGCCGCTCTGCCTACTTGTGCTCTCTATCTCTCTGTCAAATAAAAATAAAAATAAAATAAAATAAAATAAATGCTCTGGAATTCTGAAGATGAGAGCTTTTGGAGGAATGTAGGTTTATGGAAGGTTTAGTTAGGTATGTTTCATTCAGAAATATTTAAATAGTAGCTACTATGTGCCAAGCATCATCCTAGACTCCAATGCTGCTCTGTCCAATGCAGTAGCCATGAACCACAAGTGGTATTTTAAATTGAAATTAAATGCAATTAAAAATTTTTTATTCTGGTCACACTAGCCACATTTCAAAATAGCCACATATGGCTGGTGGCTACTATTGGAGAGTGCAGATACAGTTTCTTAAAGGAATAACATTCTTTTAAGAGCTTTCCATTTATTATAAGAGAAATAGAACATTTCTATAATCACAGAAAATTCTGTTGGACAACACTGCTTCATAGTTACAAAGATGTGAAGGGATCAGACTTGGCTCCTCTATTTTAAGAACTTATAATTACTATATGCCTATAGCGGAACTTAGAATATATCACAGTAAATTCTACAACAGAATTATCAGTTCAGAGTTATCAGTTAGAAGATATTTATTGTGACAGTCACTATCCTAAACTCTGTGGACACAGTGGTGGCTAAAAATTGGTCCCTGCCCCATTGTATTTTATAGTTCAATGAAGATATGAATAAAATGTCTTAAGTCCTTGAGGACCAGAGCAGCATTCTCTGCCTGGGAAAGTTATGAGAGGAAAACACAATTATGCCCTTTTCTTCTGTCTTTCTTATTCATGTACATGAATAACACAGAAAATACTTTAACAACTGTATTATGTAATAAGCAATTATTATAATTTCGGATTGACATTCCAAAGCACTGAGCTCCCTTTGCTCTATTTTACAAATGAGCCTGGACCATATGGTGGGAACCATGACAACTCCCAAATTTGCTGGCAACATTATTCATAATGCAGGCAGTTAGACCTCATTCCAATTATACTTGTCTTTGCCTTCTCCTGCTTAAGACAGAGAGAGCTTCCCTCCTGTCCTCTCCCCACCACCATGGGTCAGGTGCAATAGATATTTGTATTTAATAATAGTCTCACAGTACTAAGTGGTCAGCAGTGATCTTTTATTGAAAATTTCGGCAGCAGCTATTTTGTGTCTCTTTTCCCTTTATTATGTCTCATTTAAATTGCATAAATAATGAAATAGTTATGTCATTTACAGTAAGATAACTCCTCATTTAATTTGTGGGCAGTGGCTGAATGTTAACTGTATTTTCCAAGACTTATATGAAAGAGGCATCTATTCATTGGCTGAATTCTGGAGGGGGGCGAAGGGGAGTTCTTCATTGCCATCTAGGACTGGCGCCAAGGATTTAACCCTCAGGTTCTTTTCTCACTGGCATTAATGTTACTTTATAGAGAGGAAGTTGTAAAGGGAGGGGAAGCACATTACTGTGAAGACAGAAGTATATTTCAAGCTGGTTTATTCCCTTATTTTAGTGACCTTGGGTAGTTACTTCTTTTTATCTGTGCCTGTGTTTCTGCCTCTACAATTGATACTGATATAGCTTTTGTTGTACTTGCTGTTTGTTTTGAAACCTTTGCAATCTTAATTGCTAAAGAGAGACCGACAGCCTGAACTTTCAAAAAATCTGCATTTATTTGTTGCTCCACCAGTCACTCACTAAGTGACCCTAGGTAAGTCATTTATCCTTGGTGTTTCATTCTTTGCATATATAAAATGGGGTTATGAGTACACTTCTCTTCTCATATCATGGGACTACAGGAGGACAGAGATGTGAAAGAGTTTGGAAGATTAGAATTTTACGGAGATTGAGATTACAATGGACATGTTTGCCAGTTTGCCAGTCACATCCATATTGCTAATTAGCTTCTCCTTCCTTCCACAATTCCTTGAATGGGCAACCTTCGAAATCAACCTACCCCTGTCTGGACCAGAGTGGACATCAAATGTAGGAGGAGCCATTGTATTATCTAGTCTGAGCCAATCAGATGTCCCTCTTGAGTCTATAGAGACACAGAAATGGAAGTCAGATGGTGATGGATCCTTGAAGTAAATAGTCAGGTAGATTTTGGGCATTTTGACTCAGTCCATATTGATGAACACAAGAAGAGATATGGTCCATGAAGACAGGCAAAAGAATGGCTTAAATGTGTTAAGAAAAGTGGGTAAGTGACCCTGAGGCACTAGAAAGAGTGAAATAAGGTGATGGAATGAGGGGCTGTCTGAAACTTTCTAATTTCCACGAGATCTGGCTCTGTTTTAGGCATTTTCACATTTTAAAAAAGATTTTATTTATTTATTTGACAGAGAGAGATCACAAGTAGGCAGAGAGGCAGGCAGAGAGAGAGGGGGAAGCAGGCTCCCCACTGAGCAGAGTCCGACACGGGCCTTGATCCCAGGACCTTGAGATCATGACCTAAGCCGAAGGCAGAGGCCTAACCAACTGAGACACCGAGGTGCCCTCATTTTCACATTTTTATCTGCACCATAGTCTAATGAAGTAGGAAGCAATATGGCTTCCAGCTCGTGAGAGCTTAGTCAGTTATAAGACTTATCCATACTCACAGCTGATTCTGAGGTTGATTGAGGATTTGATTATAGGTTCCTGATTCTAAGTTCAAATTTTTTTCTGTTGCAGGAAAGGTTTATTATTTGCATTCATTATTGTTTAAGGTTGAAATAAGGAGATCTAAAGAAATTGTTCTAGTCCATTGTAGGTACTGAAGACTGATATTTTATTTGTAAATTTCCTGGACAATATTTGACATCATCCTGGACATGTGTCCTAATGCCAAAAACCTCACTGTTAAATTTATTTCCTCCTCTGGAATATAGATGACACTACTACTTTTTTCCTAGTCATCCCACTCAAATCATTACTCATTTCTGTTAGAACCAGAGTGTGAGAATTTTCAAGGCAATCATATATTTAATTGGTGTGTACTCATAGTTTTGATAGATGTTTTCTGACTTTGGTCATCTCCTCAGTTGAGCTTGCATCTTCAAAAAATATTATTAGAACATACTTAGTGATAATCACAAAAGCAAGCATCAACATTTAATTTAAGATCTAAGTTTGTATAAAAAGGTATTATTTCATCAAGTCATTCAGTAGTTTTCAAATTTTCTTAGTGATGGGATTATTTAATCAAACAAAATATCATGCTAAAAACTGATATGAAAAGAAATTACAATAGAGCTTGTCTGTCTGAAGACAGTGGTGGATGTTATTCCTCTCCTCTCTACCCCTAACTTCTGTCATCTTAGGGAACCCAGTCAACCACTTCTAGATTCTATAGAGCACAGTTTCAAAGCCATCATATTAAATGATTTAATTTATTGTCAATAATTTTTATTTTACAAAAAGCCATATTCTTAGCAGAAAAATGGCAAAATATTAATTCCATCTTGGAGTTGCCTTCATTGATGCTTTTACTGAGCTTGAAGACAAGGCCTTCATCTCACTCATTTTTGTTTTATCTTTCTACTCTGTGCTTCAACAAATAGTTTCTACATAAATGGCTATTGAAGGAACAAAGTGAACTATTATGTGAATAGAACCTTGGGCTAGGGAACACATTATCTGCATGACTTTTAGTAATTTCATGTTCTTTTTTTTTCTTTCTCATTAATAACACATAATGCTATTGTAATACTGCCAAATGGTATTCCACTTTTGAAATTTCTCCCAAGAATGGAGTGACTTTCTCCATAAAGAAGAGCTTTGGAAATAATATCATGGGTGTTAAACTTGCTGAGTAACCTAGAGTAAGTTACTTAACTCCCATGAGCTTCTATTTTCTGATCTCAAAGATAGCATACAGGGGGGTGGGAGGGTAGGGATAGGGTGGATGGACATTGGGGAGGGTTTGTGCTTTGGTGAATGCTGTGAAAGATGTAAGCCTGATGATTCACAGACCTGTACCCCTGGGGCAAATAATTAAAAAAAAAAGTTTCCAGAACAAAAAAAAAAAAGAAAAAAAAAAAAAAAAGAAAAGAGCAATGGTATCCTTTTGACCTAGATAGTAGCACATAAGCCATACGGTTATTGTAGGAGTACTATTTGTGAAATGCTTAGCACATTGCTTGGCATATTTTATATGTTCAATATATGGAAGCTATTTTTATTTTGAGGGCAATATAAGAAACAATGAAGCAAAGAACAAAATCACTGTGAAAATGTAAAGTCAATGTCAAACCAAATTACATCCATCAATGTGAGAGTTGTGCTGTGTATTTCACAGTGCTTAGTTGTGTTATAGAGTTGACAGAACTTTCTGTTCAGAGATGGCAGGTAACTAAATTTCACCTTTTCCAAGAGGTTATGCAATGTGATGAAGGATTTAAGAAATATCCTGTGAAAAAGGACTTTGACTAATGCCTGGAATAGTTACTATCTCATTAATAGTTGGCATCATATTAATAAAAATGAAGAAGAGTAGATTTCACTCCAAAATGGGTTTGCCCATTCATAAGAGGCTCAGGCAGGCAGGTGTAGTCTTTTTTTTTTTTTTTTTTGATTGCCTTCTTCCTGTTGCGAGCACCCCATACTTTATGCTAGTTTTCATATGTTTTTCAGTTCTATTAAAGTACTAGTTAGATATACAATAAATGATTCAACATTCTGTAGCATCAAATTACTCATCAACTTAATTTTATCTGCTACCCCATGTCTCACTCTCCCCAGTCCTCTCTCATCACACACACACACAATCCCTCTTCCTCACTTGTGACTTTCTAGCTCTGTGGAATTTTGTGTGACTCATCACATAGTGGAATTGATGAAGTCAACAGCTGCTGGAAAGTCAACTTTTTCCTTAGTAACTGTCAACATGTGTTTGCTATTATTCAATTAGGAAAAATACATGTATCAAATATCCATGGTAGTTTTTGCTAAAATTTTCATTGGTGAAACTCATATTTTGACATATCAAAATGTATAAATGGGTACAGTAGAATAAGTTTTGTTGGGAGGAACAAAATCATGGAGAAATAAAGTGGAAGAGAAGAACAAATTACATGTATATTGTTGGTAATGCTGTAATTATCAACAGATAATTATCAGAATGTGTTCAGTGACTTTCTTCATGACACTATTTTTTAAAAAATATTTTATTTATTTATTTTTGCTAGAGAGAGAGAGAAAGAGAGAGAGAGAGAGAGAGAGAGAGAGAGAGAGAGAGAGAGAGAGCATGAACAGGGGTGGGGGCAGAGGGAGAAGCAGACTCTCTGCTGAGCAGGACCCTGATGCAGGACTCAGTCCCAGAACCCTGGGATCATGACCTCAGCTGAAGGCAGACAGTTAACTGACTGAGCCACCCAGACACCCCCTTCATGAAAACTATTAGTGGTTAAGCAGAAACTTGGCACCTCATGCCTTCTGTAGTCTCCAAGATGCCTGACTGTCCATCCATCCGTTTATACATCTAACAAATAATTGAGTATCTATTATGATGAAATCTCTGCTTCATGGAGTTTACATCCTAAGGGGGATAAAGAATAAAAAATTTTAAACAGAAAAATAAAATGATTACTCAATGTGATGTGGGCTGTGAGGGAAAAGGCAAGAGGTTAAGATGGAGATTAATAGGGAGAACTTGCTTCAGGTAGGGAAGACATGGAAGACCTCTCTCTTAGGAGTCATTGAGACTGAGATCCAAAGGATAAGAAGGAGGCAGCAAAGTAGAGAGTAGGGTATAAGAGCATTTGGTCAGCTGTGCAAAATCCTGTGACCTGAAAAGGCTTAACATGTTCTTGGAACTGAATGATCAGTGTGTATGGAGCAAAGATATTGAGGAGATGGTATGAGATAAGGTGAGAGAGATGAGTAGGGGCTGGGTCATGTAAGACTTTGTAGGCCTTGACGAAGGGACTAGATTTAATACTGAATACAGTGAGAAGTCACTGGAATGTTTTAGCTGTGTATACATGTATATATATGTGTGTGTCTGTGTTGCCATAGAGCAAAATGGCCAAATGATTTAGATGGGTAACAAGAGTGGAAACAGAAAGACTAGCTACGGTAGACCAGGATTTAAATGATGGTTGCTCACAGTGAGGTAGTGACAGTGGAGATGAGGTAAGAGTTCAAAAGAAAGATACATAGTCAAGATGGAACTGACAAAATCTATGAACTGATGATGCAAGAGAAACCATCCTTAAAAAAAATTGCTACATGACATGGAAGGTCATTTCACAGAGGTGGAAAGCCACATGACCAATAAACGTTTGAAGAGATGCTCAACCTCATTGGTAATCAGAAATTTATAAATCAAGACTAAAATAAGGTACCTCTTTATACGCATTTAGTTAGCAAAATTTAAGAAGTAGGCCAGTTCCAAATGCTGGTTTGAGTGTGCATTTCTCTCTGATAATAATGATTGAAAGGCCATTTGTCATTATCTAGAAAAATTGGGGATATGTCATATGTCAGGATTGAACAATTCAATCCTAATGATAACCTCTAGAGGAACTTAGGTCCATTAGCCCCCTCAAGAGAAATGTACAAGTATGTTTATAGCAGCATCATTGGCATCCCAAGGGCCCATCAAGAGGAAACTGGATAAATAGTGGAATGTTTACACACTGAGCTAATATATAGCAGTGAAAATGAATGAACTAGAATTATATTCAATAATATGGATGATTCTTAAAGTTAAATGAAAAAAAATCAAGTGTCAGAATATTCCACTCCATATTATACTTTTTTTTTAAGGAAAAAACACAAAAATAGCTAAAACTAAGTAATTTTCTGCTTGGGAAATTGTTTATGTATAAAACTTTTTATTTAAGGCAAAGGAACGATAAATACAAAATTTAGGAGAATGATTACTTCATATGGGTGTCAGGGGACTGGGGAATGGGAAAGAGAAGAAACAAATGTGTGGTTGTGAGGGTTTTTTGTTTTAATTTTTTACTGTCCTTGTTCTTTTTTCTAAAAGATTTTATTTATTTATTTGAGAGATTTCAAGAGTGCAGAGAGAGCATGAGCAGGGGGATCATAAGCAGGGGGAGCACAAGCAGGGAGAGCAGGGGAAGGGGCAGAGGGAGCAGCAGACTTCCTGCTGAGTGGGAGCCTGCCCTGAGGCTCAATCCCAGGACCCTGAGATCATGACCTGAGTGGAAGGCAGATGCTTAACCAACTGAGCCACCCAGACATCCCATGTCCTTGTCCTTTGATTAGGTGATGAATTCACAGATACTAATTAATGATGACTAAATAACAAATAAAATCAAATAAAGAGAGCCACACAACACCAATGGTGACATTGGCCTATAGTTATGCCTGTGCTTACATCTGGGTACCTGAAGTAACAAATTATTTTAAAAACCTATTTGGCTTAAAAATATAGTTGTAGTTAGGATAATTTGATAATGTTTGATGTCTATAGATATTCTTTTGTTAATTTTGGCTGTAAAAGAAAGAGAAAATTGTTGTTGATTGGAAGACTATCTGATTTCAAGGGATGGAGTTTTGTTTGTTTTGTTTTAGTGAGAAAGGTATAGGTCATGTTTGTAGGCTGATGGAAACAATGGTAAAGGAATGGAGCTGATAATCAAGGAGCAAACGTCTTGGGAAAATAAGAAGGAATGAAATTCAGGACACATGCGGAGGGAATGGCTTTTTGTCATTTCTCCATTTTAGTAGAAGGAAAAGAAAAGAAAATGGGAGCAAATATAAGTAGATTTGCTGTCCATTGTGGGAAGAGGAGATAATTTGCTTTGATAGTTCTAGTAAGTTGGGTGATGAATAACACCTAGAGAAAACTCGTTATTGCTCAAGCAACTGGCAGATCTGAGGATGCATATGAAAGTCAAGTAAACGAAAGGATTCCTAGAAACAAAAAAGTAGAAGTGTTTTAAATCTTAATGGTAAAGGGGTTCTGTCAGTTATTTATATACAATCAGATTCCAATATGTTATTGAATTTTCTGGATAAATATAAATATTATGGTTCATTTCAAAAGTTTATATGTTTCTTTCCATCTTTGAAATCTCTGTCCTGGAGTCTATACATTAACTTGTCACAAGTCATTTTATGGTCTTGAAAGTCACTAAACTATAAGGTCATCAAATATACACTATTGCAAAACATTTTTTATGTTGTAAAAACTTACGTTTAAGTTTTGTAATCAAAGATTTGGTAAGTCTGAGAGAGTAATTTTAATTTTATACTTTAGATGTAAAATGTTGTAGCTATATTTTAATTGCCATTCATATTGTTGACCATTATTTGCTCTTGATAGAGGCACAACTTGCTTTTCTGGGTTTTTGCATTATCATTAATCCTGTGGTTTGGTGCCATGATTCAGGTTCCAGACTCTGGAGCCAGACTGTGTGTCACTTGCTGGCTTTGTGACCTTGAGCAAGTTACTTGACTCCTTTGTGCTTAAATTCCTAATCTGTAAAATTGAGATAATAATGATAGTACATACCACATAGGGTTATTGGGGGGATTAAGAGAACTAATAATATATTTAAGGCGTGTAGAGCAATGTTTGACATGTAGAGATTATTACAAGGTTTAACTACTATTACTTAACTATTGCTGAAATTTACTCCGACTCTGCTCATATTACTTGCTTATTATGTATTTAAGTGTGTATGAAATGATTCTGCAAGCCAGTAGAAACAGGAAACTTCATGAAGAGGAGGAAGTGTTAGGGCTTAGAAGCCATACAGTGCAGATAGAAGAGTGGAAGGAGCAGGGCTTTGGTTGGCAGACACACCTGGATTAAACAACATGCTTATTAGTTATGTGAATTGGTGACTCACTAAAATGAAATCTTTTGCAAAATGAGGGCATCAATACATTTTGAAATCTTGTATAAATGACATAATGCCTGTAAAGCACTCAGAAATGTTACAATTATTTGAATCCTCCTCTCTATTTTTTAAAGGAAGAAAAAAGTAGTATATCTTACATATAATTTTTAACTTTACTTTAAAAATTAACATTGTATCATGAATATATTTCCATGTCATTAAATATTTGACTACAGAAGGATATTTAAAAGCTAATAGTAGCTTATTAAATGTATATACCATAATTTGCTTAACCACTTCCCTATTTCTGAATATTTATGTTGTTTCCAATATTCTCTACTATTGACAATCAAATAATGAACATTTACGGTGATGAACCTTGGTATATCTCTGTTATTTTTAAAAAATATTCTATTTATTTATTTGAGCAAGTGAGTGAGAGAGAGAGAGAAAGAGAGCGCACAAGCAGTGAGGGGTGGGGGAGAAAAGGGCAGAGGAGAGGGAGAAGAAGACTCCATGCTGAGCAGGGAGCCCAGCACTGGGCAGGATTTGATCTCAGGATCCTGGGATCATGACCTGAGCTGAAGGCAGATGCTTTACTGACTGAGCCACCCAGGCATTTCCCCCCTCCCCCACTGTTATTTTTATTACATAAGTGAAATCGTTGGATCAATCATATGTACATTTAATTGTCCTCCAAAAGGCTTGTATCAACTACATTTGCCAAAGCAGTAGATGAGTGTGCTTGCCTCCCGGCACCCTCATCAACTTGGATATTAGTATTTTTTTATCACTGCAAATTCAGGCAAAAATAGTATCTCATTGCTTTGATTTTTATTATATCATTACTAAAAAGTTTAAGTGTTTTCATATGATTATTATGCATTTTTTTAGTGAATAATCTTTTCATATCTTTGCCTGTTTTTCTACTGCTATATTCATCTTTTTCTTGATTATAAGATTTTTCTATACTTTCAGTAAACTATAATGCTTTGCAATATATATATATGTACATATATAGATACACATACTTTCTTTTGGCACTCTTGATCATTGTTTTAAATTTATTTCTACTGTCCTTGATATATAGAAGTTTTAACATTTTTATGTATTCACAGTCATGATGTTTTCTTTTATAGTTCTATTCTTTGTGTTATGGGACAGGTATTTTTCTCTACCTCTCCCCTTTTTGCCTGGTTTTATAAATATGGATTTTAATTTATAACTGGAACATATAAATATCAGTGCCTACATTAGGGAAGGTATGAGTCAACTGTTCAGACAGAGCTCTACTCTGTTAGGTTAGTATGTATTATTATTTAACTAACACTTACTGGAAGTGTGAAGTATGAAGCTGCTGATTCCCAAAATGGAATAAAAGTTGTCTGAACCCATGTAGTTATTTGTATGTCCAGAAATGGAACTGTTTCATGTGTGTGGCTGAACCAAAATATATATAAGGAAAGTCTTGATTTTGTTAATATGCATTCATTTAGAAATTTGAATAATAAAACCAAAAGAAAGATAATTCCTCTTTAAACTCACTTCATGAATTTTGCTTGAATTGGGTGCATACCTTTGATCAGTATTTCACATGTTACCATGGTTAAAAACATGTTTCTAGTTCATATGCTAGAAATGGATTTGTTGGGCAAATACAAATGCCAGACTGGGTTACTAAATCCATAGCCTCAGTGGTTTCTTGAGAGCCGAACTAAGAGAGAGACTCTGTAAACTTCATGAAAGGAATTTCAGATAGAGAGATTAGAAGAGGATTTCCTTTGCAAAATTTTGTTTGGAAGCTGTGATAGTTAATTTTATGTGTCCATTTGACTGGGCCACAAGATGCCCAGATATTTCGTCAAACATTACTCTGGGCAGTTTTGTGTGGGTGTTTTTTCGATGAATCTCACTTAAATTGGAAGACCAAGCAAAGCAGACTGCACTCCCCTATGTAGATGGGCCTTATCCAATCATTTGAAGAGACTGAATAAACTAAAAGGCTGATCCTTTTCTGCGTAAGAGAGAATTCCTCCTGTTTGACTGCCTTCAAACTGAGACATTAGTTTCTTTACTGCCTTTGGACTTGAACTAAAACATCAGCTTTTCCTGCTTTCAGACAGGAATTATACCATTGGTGCTCCCTTGGGTCTCCAGCTTGTCAACTAACCCTGCATATCTTGAGACTTGTTAGTCTCCATAAATCATGTGAACCAATTTCTTAAAATAAATCTCTTTATCTATCTATATGTATATGTCTTTATATAGCTTTATATATTATTATTTATATATACCAATATGTTTGGAAATATGAAGAATCAATATATTTCTTATTGGTTCTGCTTCTCTGGAGAACCCTAATACATAAGCTCTGAGTGTAAACTTAGCCAAGGCCAAAAATAATTGTGACTGAAATATGCCTTTAAAAAAAAAAATCCTGGCTAAGACATGACAAATTTCAAAGCATTAACCCCTGGATGTGTCTTTTGCCAAATGAGAATATTAATATCCATCCCACGAAGTTGTTGGGGGCTCAAAATAGATGACACATAGCGTGGCTGGGAAGATATGTTACATGGGTGATGGAGATAAAGGAGTGCACTTGTGATTAGCACGGGGCATTACATGCAAGTGTTGAATCACTGTATCATACACCTGATACTAATACTACATCGTATATTAACTAACTGGAATTTAGATAAAAATGTAAATAAAACATTGGGTAAGCTGCTAAATAAATTGTTCTTATTCATTATAACTTTTATCTGAGGTAACTCATGCATGGTGATGGCCTTAGAACAAAGATCCCACCTAATCCCACTTTGCAATAACTGACAAGTGGAAGATCATTACCTCCCACAAACACACTACAAATATGTACACACACTCTGTACATGCTCACCGCACACAGACACAGACACTGACATACACACTTGTTCTGGGGAAAAATAATGAAGCTGGCTGTTGAACTGTTAAACATTTTTATTGTGCAGGCTTGTAACCTTTACAGGACATGCAAGATAAAAAAAAAGTGTAAAATATATCAGTAAGCATATAAAATTTCAGCAATCTTTTGGACCAGCAATTGATTTGCATGAGGGACTAGAACAGACATGTCTTGGGATACACAGTTTACAGATTGAATCACAAAGCAATTTCCCAAGTGATTTTCCTCATATAAAGATAAAAATATCTTTACACTTAAGAAGTATGCAATATACTACATTTTCAGTTATGTACACAGTTTAAAAGTAAAACTATGTCCATGCCAGTGTCTGTTTTAAATGCAAAACTTAAACCTAGGTAAAAGATTGATAATTAAAGTGTCAGGAAAACTAGAAGAGATGAAAAATAAAATCAAGCAGAGTTCCAAAAGGTGTATGAAAATAAAAATAAAAGCATACAACTGAAAGTTAAAAATAATGTCCCCAAGGTCAGACTCTTAATGTGAGCAGGAGGAATAAAAAGCTTTTAGATGTACCCGGCAGCTTTCTGTATGACTCAGGTTTACAGGTGAAATTCCTCAGTTTGAGTTCAGAAGAATTTGATTATATTCCAGCAAAATTACCTTAATCTTTTATTACTGCCTCCTCCCCCATCTTCTTTCTGAGCAAAGTGATGCTTGGATTAGGTCCAAAGCTCCTGGTAGGGGGAGGGGCTCTGTGTCACAGCATAACAGACGGTTACAAGTGCTTTACTTTGAAGGGGGTCACATTTGCAACAACTCTGACAGTCTCACACAATGGCCTCCATTTTATGAGCCCTTCCCCAGAGGCCCACTGATCAGCTGAAAAGGGAACACAATGTTCAGCCACTAAACCACCCCAATGATGGATTAGTTTGGAGTCAGGAAAGCGTGATTATTCTTGAAAATAAACGAAGCTGAATAGACATGCTGACCTCATTCAGCTGATGAGAGGCAGGGAAAGTTGGCTTCCACTCCTGCCAGCCCAGAGAGGGCTCAGTCCCATTCATCCACCTTAATTTGTTTCATGGGGTTGATGTAGACCATACTTGATATGGATAAAGATGCTGCGTGATCAAGTGCAGACATGAACTTCATCCAACTCTGTTTTCTGAGAGTCAGAAACAAGCGTGGAGAATGGGTTTTCTAATTTTGGTCTTCAGGAAGGCTGCTGACCTAATGAAAGTTGATGAGTTGGACCCTATTTGAAAAGGAAAATGTGAAGAACAGGAAGGCACTTAGGTCTCATTATATATATATATATATATAACAAATATTCAGGCACAGAAAGAATCACAGGTTAAAATTTCAATTAGTGTAAGGCATTAGTTAGAACATGTGAATGCAGATTATGTTTTCTAACCTGATAAAGATCACTAGATCCAGTTGGATCATTAAAGTGAATGGCAACAGTCTCTTAATGCTTCAGACTGAGGGAGAAGAGTTTGCTTAAAATCTGCCCACATACCTGTACATTTAATGGCCTTAGCCAGGAATTCTTCCCTTACCATAAAATGATCAACATTTTAGAATAGGCACTTGAGGTTTTTTTTTTTCCTCCTCAGTTCTTCATATTTCTCTCAAGTTACCTTTCAACAATAGGTCCATATCTCAGCCAATAAAACAATGGTCCACATGCAAATAAGAAAGTAAGGAAAAAAATTTTAAATGGGTTTAAAAAATCAAGACCACCAAAAAAAAATAGATGAAATAGCTCAGAAGAGACAAATAATAGTTACAAAAACTGAGTGATTTCTTTGTTCTGAACCAAGAAAATTCATTCATATACTGTTGCTGTACTAGCAACTTGAAACTTGAAATTGGCACCAAGAAAATTAAAAGGAAAAAAAAAGAATCAGGTATATTTCTATCCTTAAAATGTCGTTTATATTTCTTTCTGCATGTTGATGCGAATATTGCTGAATATTTTGCCAACGGCCTCAAAAAACGGGTCACAGAAGGTGTGGACGTAGATGGAATACACACGGCTGATGCACTGAATCTCAATCAGGAAACTCTTAATGCACGGAACAACTGCCCAGATGTGCAGGAAAGAAAGAATGGCAAAGTAAATGCCCCAGATGAGTGCCATTGGGATGCCAAAGAGGGCAGACAGCAAGCGATAAAACCAGTATTTTGTCACAGTGAAGGTGGTGAAGCTGGCCTTCCAGATGCCATCAAAACTGTGTGTTCCCTCTGGTTCTGCAATCACATCTTCAAAATCAATCTAAAAGGAAGAAGTGACAGAATGTGAGCTTACAATAGAAGAAAAGAGGAAAAAACACTACTGAGTATCCATAAATACATACTAGCTTTAATGTACAGGTTCTGTGAGATGCTTGAAGGTACCCAGCAGCATCAGCATCACTCTGAAACTTGTTGGAAACAGGTGTTTGGGCTTCACCTGGACCTTATTCTGTCTCTGGGGATGGAATCCAGGAGAATTTCTAACATGTTCTCCAGATGTTTCTTTAAACTTCCTGCCTTTAAGTAAAACCTGGCAACATGGATAAATAGACGAGGTATTCAGTGAAATGTAAATGAGATGATCTAAGCTAATTGTACTCCAACACAACTACGCACACAGTGTTGAGGGGTAGTTAGTGCATAGTTGATTGCTGACTCTCTGAACACTCCATTGGTAGACTTTCTTCAGCAAATTAGATCACTGTGAGCTGCAAGGAATCAAGAAGTCTTCCTGGGTGGTGGGACTTGGGCAGGGCTTGGAAAATGGGGTATGATTTGGAGAAGAAGGAAGAGGGGGCCTTGGAAATGGTATGAGCAAGATCCCAGGAATAAGGAAGGGTGTGATACAGTGAGTGTCACAGGCAGAGAGACCTGTTTGGGCACAGCTAGTAAGACAGGTTGAAGCCAGTCTCAATTTTATTTTACAGACAGTGGAGGGTCTATGGAAGATAGTAGAGTGGGGGAGTGCAGCCACCCTCAATGTGGTCATTTATCAAGATGAATTTGATAGCAGTGTACAGGCTGGAGAAAAGAGACTCAAGGCAAAGAGACTGTTGTTATATCCCAAGTTTGAGATGGTAGGGTCCAAACTGGAATTGTGGCCAGGAGAAAGAAAAGATTGAATTTCAGGGATGTCAAAGGAAGACCCCACAGGATTTGGTTACTTCAAGGTTCGGGAGGAAGAAAAGCCTTAGAGGAGCTTTGAGCTTTGAGATTCTGATTTGCCAACTAAGGAAAGCCAAGGCGACATTAACAGCAAGGAGAAAGTTAGAAAGGAAGGCAGTTAAAAACATGTTAAGGGAGAGCTTCACTTTTGAATTAAACAAACAGAGTAACGTTTTGAATAAAGACAGATGCAAATATCAGTGGTCCACACCAGTGAATCCTGTAGTAGTCCCTTTGGGTGGCCACAAGGAAGTAATCAAATAAATGAGTTTGCAGTATAAAGCAGTTAACAGTAATTGAGTGCTTCTACATGCATTGTCTCTATGTGATCTGGGGTTTCAAACCAGTCCGAGAAGGTGGGTTGTTATCCCTTTACAAAAGAAGACTACAGAAGTTCAGAGAGGTGAAGGTGACTTGCTAACGTGAAGCAAACAGCAATGGTGGGACCAGGATGCAAACTTGACCCATTTCCCAATAGCGTTCTCTCCCACAGTACCTCTTACCTAAACAATGAATTCCCAGGAGTTTTTATCTCTCTGGAAGTATTTATATAAACTCAACTGTAGCACAGGATTAAAAAAATTACCAATAGAACAGTAGGACAGAGCCAGCTCAGCTGCTCGGTAAAGGCAGCTATATGAAGGGATCTAATGTAGTTTGAAATCCAGGCAAGCTGATGACTGCCAACATCATCAGGAATCCAGGCAAGCTCAGGATTAGGGAATGAGGTTGGGTGACTCCGTGGAGCTTCTCAGTGCCAAGATGCCACCTTTGATTCAACACAATAAAACTTCTTTTGGAAAAAGTACATGATGCTTACCAATAATTAAAGTTTATTTTCTAGAACATTCTTCTTGATCCATTGTCCAATACATTAATAAGGTAATATGTAAAAATGGTATGTCTGCAATTATGTTTCATTTGCATAATGAATATAATTTCATTTACATGTTTCATTTACATAATTAACTTCATTTGTTAAACAGATTTATTGTCATTCCAATTCTTTGCCAATTTAGAGCTAGATTCAGAGATAAACATTTACTTGTGTGTTTTATTTATTTTTTATTTTTTTAAAAGATTTTATTTATTTATTTGACACAAAGAGAGAAATTACAAGTAGGCAGAGAGGCAGGCAGAGAGACAGGGAGAGGAGGAAGCAGGCTCCCTGCTGAGCAGAGAGCCCCATGCAGGCCTCAATTCCAGGACGCTGAGATCATGACCTGAGCCGAAAGCAGAGGCTTTAACCCACTGAGCCACCCAGGCGCCCTACTTGTGTGTTTTAAAAGGTTGCATGACATATGTGGCAAGTCAGATCAATCCTTTAATGACATTTCTGTGCACTTTACTTAATTGTCTAGTATGGGGTTTTGTTCTGACACTGTATTTTCCCAAAGTTATTAAGAATAAAAGCCTGTGGTTTTTCTTCATCCAATTTCAAGATACCCAATAGTTTTATTTTTTTAAAAAAGATGACCTTATTTTGTAAAAAGATGTGGTGAAGTCAAAAATAACACAACTAGAGCAGACAAAAGATGAGCAATTGTGGTCCATGAATGCCCTGAAATGGGAACATTCATTTTGAGTGCACAATGGGAAAGGGTACCTCACTTGTATTAAAAAGTAAAGATAGTCTACTATCAAAGGGGGGGCAAGTACCACTTTATTGGAGTCAGGTATTCGTACCTCTTTACAGAGCAGAACGTGAAGCATGCCTGCATTGAGATGCTTTTCCTAGGGAAGGGATGGTTACTAACATTTCTTGTCTTGCTATTATGATCAGACACTGTTCTCATTTAACTCACATCAACTCTTAATACATTATTCCCACTTTATAGGAAAAATGCAAGGCTCAGAAATGTTAATAAATTGTCCAGATAGATAAGAGGCGGATTCGAGTTTTGAATCTGGTCTGAAAGATACTGACTCTTTCTTCAATACCACATCACTTTAGAAAAGTATTTTTCAAATTTTCTCCAAGGCAGTTTTACTACTTCACAGTTAAAAGGCACATTAACACAAAAGAGTTTGCTGAATTTTACTTTTCCGGTAACTGTAAGAATTCTCAAAACATGGTCTCTGAGGACAATGTTGCGATGAGGTTATGTACATCATATATACAATTGGTCTTTAATAAGATCTATGGACATATGAATGTGGGTAAGATTTCTTGATAAAACTTTACTTTTTTAAGCATAAATATAATTGCATTTTTTCAACAAACATACTGGAAATTCTTAACTGCCTTCAAGTGAATTTAGAGCAGGTCTCCAGGGGTGGACAGCAATATGACAAAAATAACATGTTATATAAATATATTCAGTTAGTTGCTGTTTTAGTCCTGAAAATTTAAGATGGCTAAAAATTACTAAAAGTATAGTCAATTAGATGCAGCTGAGAAAAAGAAAGTAAGGCAGGTTAAGGAAACACATTGGAACCAGAAATAAAGCTTCCTTTCTTTCTACTTCCATTTCTGCAACAGTAAATAGTAATAGGTTTTTTTGAGGAGTACATGAGATAATTTATGTAAAGTGCCTAACATGGGTATAGAGCATTAGAATATAGTAAATGCTCAAAAAATAGTAGCATTTAAAATTCCTGGGCGCCTGGGTGGCTCAGTGGGTTAAAGCCTCTGCTTTCGGCTCAGGTCATGATCTCAGCGTCCTGGGATCGAGGCCCGCATCGGGCTCCCTGCTCAGCGGGGAGCCTGCTTCCCCCCTCTCTCTCTGCCTGCCTCTCTGCC
>LNAC01000179.1:2689207-2729578 GCA_002007465.1 Ailurus styani
CCCTACCCTGCCTCTCAAGTTCCTCATATCAGAGAGATCATATGATAATTGTCTTTCTCTGATTGACTTATTTCGCTCAGCATAATACCCTCCAGTTCCATCCATGTCATTGCAAACGGCAAGATTTCGTTTCTTTTGATAGCTGCATAGTATTCCATTGTATATATATGATTAAGCTTTTTAATTGACAATTATAATAGAAGCTATTTACCACAAAACACCAGTGGCTCAAAAGAACTAATTTCCATATATAACGATCTTCACCACAATTCTCTGAGATGCATGCCATTATTTCCCTTTTATAGATAAGGGTGGGTGTAGGAGGTTAAAAAATTGCTCAGGGTTGGGGTGCCTGGGTGGCTCAGTGGGTTAAAGCCTCTGCCTTTGGCTCAGGTCATGATCTCAGTGTCCTGGGATCGAGCCCTGCATCGGGCTCTCTGCTCATTGGGGAGCCTGCTTCCTCCTCTCTCTCTGCCTGCCTCTCTGCCTACTTGTGATCTCTCTCTCTGTCTGTCAAATAAATAAATAAAATCTTAAAAAAAAAATTGCTCAAGGTCACACAAATGTTAAGTGGCAAAGCCGAAGCTTGTTCAACTTAAAGTGTAGCTCATTTTGTTTTTGTGTACCTGGGGTTACAAGCCCCTATAATAGTCTTACTTGCTTAATTTTGACCCACGTAGATATGTTTCCTAAAACATTCACATTTTGATTATTAAAGGAATTACTGTTAATAATGTTTCCATTTTAAGTTAGGACATCTAGTAACTAGGATGTTTTGCATTTTTGGTACTGATTGTATTTTCTTGGCCCTGCACAGTGTGTTCTCATAATCCTGGGCACCCAGCCAAGAACTCTCACTCTAATTGGCAGATAAGGAAACTGAGGCATAGAAGGATTAAAATGGGCCAGACATTCTCATGGTCCCAAGTGAACCAGTAGAAAAGCTGAAATTAGAACTCTAACTTCCCGATTCCCAGGCCTAAGTCTAGCTCTGTGCTCAACACTGTATCTCTAGTAACTTAACATTTTTCTTACCATATCCCTTCTCCATCTACCCCATTCATATCTCCAGGTCTCCTGTAAGTCTCTCATTACCTTCTAAGGCATTGACTTGAAGGTTATTTCTATGTGAAGTTAGAAGAAATGTCCTTTTTATAGTATGAATGTGAACGTTTCTGTATATCTACCTAGAGTGAAGAAAACAGGAAGGAATATTCTAAAAAAATCTTCATTGCACATTTTGATATGTATTGATAATGCACAGAACTCAACAAAGTTCTGCTAGATAATTAGTCATTCTGTATAGAGTTAGTTCAAAATTCCCCATCACTCAAAGCACTGTTGATTCAGCATTTTCTTTGATGTTTAAAGCTAAAGGAATCCTTAGAAATTGATGGCCAAAGTTGTCAGATGACTGGGTCAAGGATACCTTCCCAGCTATGACAGACACAGAACTGGAATTCAGGCTTAGGAACTCTACTGGGCTCTTCTGCCACTGTCTGCTACTCATCCCTTGTCAGTCTAGCTGCTACATTGTGTAGCCAGTGCAAAAGACAGAGAGGCTTGCACTGGAACTTGAACATCATCTTGCTCTCAAGAGGTTCCATGGGTCTATTGTTGAATAAGTGATGGTGCCTCTCTCTGAAAATCCCCAATGTGCTCATTGTGCACATCTATCATTGGCTGATTTATCCCTCATTAAAACTATCACTCTGGAGTCCCATTTCTTCAGGGACTCATTCCTCTTACTCCTTAATGAAGGTAGGTCTTACCTAGACTGGGACTTTATCTGCTCACTTATATTTGGAGCAGAAGAGGAATTAGAGATTTGATTTAAAACAAAAACAAAAGCCAAGAGATGCAGGTATCATTTATTTTCTTAAAATGAGATGCCTCAGATGAGGTTGACCTGCATCTCCAAGAACTGATTTTCTGTTCTGTAATCCATGGAGCAAGTTTCCCTTCTGGCAAGAATCATTATGCAGACCTCAAGATCAAAGGCATAAACGTGTTTCAGTGATATTTCTATGTCTTAATAGATGCTTTATAAGGAATCAACAGTTTATATTACTAGATTTTTATAAATGACATTAAATTCCTTTGTGCAGCATTGACTTATTATACTATAATTTCGGAAATGTAAGTCAACAAAAATCTAGTGGCAGATGTCAAGAAAAGCACTCTGTCTTGTGTTTTGATAATACTTTAGTAATGTAATAAATCTAAGAAGGTTTCATCTTGTTAAAAGTATGTCATAGCCATATTTAAAACATTTTTTATATGTACACAGGATTAATAAAATACAGGGTCATTTTTGTCCTAAAATCTGGACATTTTATTTCTGAAGAAGGAAACTTTAAGTACATTTAGGATCTCAAAGAATATGAAGCTTGCATATTCTGTTTCCATGCGGAAATATCTTTTTAGACTCTTAGCGGAAATTGTGAATATATTGGATATATAGAACACATAATTAACAATACCCAAGGTGTTTACTGAAACCTTGTGTGTTGTCTGCCCACCATCCACAGAATCCTGATTTATTTAGGTAATGGAAATAATCCTTTGATCTCACACATAAGTTAGGTTGGTTTAGACTTGCCAGGGTAGTGTTAGTCTCCTTGGCAAGAGGTTGGTTTAAGGAAGACATGTGGCCCAGTTCTGGCTAAATGGAAGTCTACTGGGTGGGACTTCCAGGAAAGCTTTATCTTCCTTACAAAAAGAGACAGAGGTGCTTGATGTGGCCCTCTGCCCTTTTATCCTGCTTAGAATATGACGTGTTGCCTTGATGTAGGGGAGTCATCTTGTGACAAGGAGGCGACATGTATGTTTTAAAGGCCAAGAGTATCAAAGATGCTGCTTTTGCCATTGTCAACCTATGAAAACAATGCCAGTAGCTGGCCATCTCTAGACTTCTTGGGTAACACATATATACACTTATTTTTAAGTCACAGCTATTCAGATTTTCAGTTACTATAACAGAAAACATTCCTAAGTGATACAGTAACTAATAGTCTTTTCTGTCAGTTGACATAGTAGTTGTATATCTCTACATTTAGAGATCTGAGTTCAACTTCTAAACTCAGTGTGTCTTTTTAGCACTACTTGACTCTATTCCCAGAATATGCTCCCAACCTATATCACAAAATGTTTGGTTTACATTAACATTTAGTTTTAGTAAAGCATAAATAGAATGATAAATTAACTACGAAAGAGACAAATTAATATATTTTGTGATAAATAGCATCTAAGATGGCTCCCAATGATTCCTTCTCCCCTACAGCCTGGTATTCATGCCCTGTGTAATACCATCCCCTTCAGTATGGGCTGGAGTTAGAGATGTGGTTCTAAATAATAAAGCATGGCAAGAGTGATGGGGTGTCACTTCCAAGATTAGGTTACAAGAGAGTGTGGCATCTTTCTTCCTTTCTTACTCTCTTGCTTGCCTGCCCTGCTAGAAGCCAGAGCCATGTTGTGAGTTGCCATATGGAGAGGTCTGTGTGTAAGGAACTGAGGGAGGACACTGGCCAACAATCATTGAGAAACAGAGGCCTATAGTCCAACAGCCTGGGAGGAACTGAGTTAAGCTATCAGCCATGTGAGTGAGCTTGGAAGTAGGTCCTTTCCCAGTTGAGCCTCCAAGTGACTCCAGCCCTGATACCTTGGTTGCAGCGTTGAGAGGCCCTGTGCCAGAACTACTTCGCTAAGCCACACTTGGAATTCTGACACACTGCAAGATAAAAAATGTTTGTTTTTATAGGCCACTGAATTTTGGGATAATTTGTTATGCCACCAGGGATAATTAAAACAATCTCCAAACAAACCACCTTTATTTTGACTATCATTTCTTTTTTTTTCATTTCTTATGTTCTATTTCATTTCTCATCTCTATTAGATAATTCAATTCTCATGCTTATAGAAAATTATATACAGTAAATATATATAAATATCCTGGTCAAGCTCTATTACAAAGCTGTAAACATCAAGACAGTATGGCACAAAAACAGACACATAGATCAGTGGAACAGAATAGAGAACACAGAAATGGACCCTCAACTCTATGGTCAACTAATCTTTGACAAAGCAGGAAAGAGTATCCAATGGAAAAAAGTTTCTTCAACAAATGGTGTTGGGCAAATTGGACAGCCACATGCAGAAGAATGAAACTGGACTATTTCCTTACACCATACACAAAAATAGACTCAAAACGAATGAAAGACCTCCATGTGAGACAGAAATCCATCAAAATCCTAGAGGAGAACACAGCCAGCAACCTCTGTGACCGCAGCCACAGCAACTTCTTGCTGGACCTGTCTCCAAAGACAAGGGAAACAAAGGCAAAGATGAATTATTGGGACTTCATTAAGATAAAAAGCTTTTACACAGCAAAGGAAACAGCTGATAAAAACAAAAGACAATTAAAAGAATGGGAGAAGATATTTGCAAATGTCTTATCAGATAAAGGGCTAATATCCAAAATCTACGAAGAACTTATCAAACTCAACACCCAAAGAACAAATAATCCAATCAAGAAATGGGCAGAAGACATAAACAGACATTCTCCAGAGAAGACATACAAATGGCCAACAGACACATGAAGAAATGTTCAATATCACTTGGCATCAGGAAATAGAAATCAAAACTACAATGAATACCACCTCACACCAGTCAGAATGGCTAAAATTAACAAGTCAGGAAACGACAGATGTTGGTGAAGATGTGGAGAAAGGGGAACCCTCTTACACTGTTGGTGGGAATGCAAGCTGGAGCAGCCACTCTGGAAAAGAGTATGGAGGTTCCTCAAAAAATTGAAAATAGAGCTACCCTATGACCCAGCAATTGTACTACCAGGTATTTACCCCAAAGATACAAATGTGGCGATCTGAATGGGCACCAGCACTCCAATGTTTATAGCAGTAATGTCCACAGTAGCCAAACTATGGAAAGAGCCCAGATGTCCATTGACCGATGAATGGATAAAGAAGATGTGATCTATAGATACAATGGAATATTACTCAGCCATCAAAAAGAATGAAATCTTGCAATTTGCAATGACATAGATGGAACTAGAGGGTGTTATGCTAAGTGAAATAAATCAATCAGAGAAACACAATTATGATCTCACTTATATGTAGAGTTTAAGAAACAAAAGAGGATCATAGGGGAAGGGAAGAAGAAATAAAACGACAAAATCAGGGAGGGAGACGAACTATAAGAGAATCTTAAGCATAGGAAACAAACTGAGGGTTTCTGGAGGGGAGGGAAGTGAGGGGATGGGATAACTGGGTGATGGACGTTAAGGAAGGCATGTGATGTAATATATATACATTTTATATAACTGGGTGTTATATAAAACTGATGAATCACTGACCTCTACCTCTAAAATCAATAATACATTAGATGTTAATTAATTGAATTTATATAAATAAACAAGAACAACAACAAAATAAATATCCTGGACTTCGGTCTTTGGGCAAAACTCAGAAATATATGAAAAGAAAGATCATTTTCAACTTTCTTTAATTCACGTCAAATAGAATGTTTGAAAAGGTTTAGGCTATTTATGGTGCGATCATTTATTTACCTTAAAGTGGCTTAGATTTATAACCAGATATGTACCAAAGACTAAGAGCCAGCTCCATATAGAGGCCCATCACCAAATCTGGACTTTTACACTTAATACTTGTGAGTGAACTAGCACAGAGGTCCCCAATTCCTAGGGGTTCTCAGAATGGACCATGTGGCAAAGGAATAAACTGGGGGAGGGTGCTTGTTGAAATGCAAATACTCAGGCCCAATTTCATTCACAGATCAGATTCTCTGGGGCAGGACCTGGGGAAATCTATATTTTTAACAAGATTTCATCTCTTTTCTCTTGCAAAAGAATAAACCAGTTATGCCTGCCCCTTTGGATCTAGTAACAGCTCTTTTTTGTCCATGCTACTCTTTTCCCTCCATGCCTTGAAGCCCTAGTTTGTTTCCTGCTTCTCTCTGGAAGCTCCTTATGTGCTGGATGGCATCTGGATGTTGGTGGATAATGAATGGAAATTCCCTTTGAAAAGCTTTTCCTAATTTAAACCTATAAATATGTATTATTGGACAAGGATGAATGACTTATTTATTATGAAAAACACACTAACTGGCAATAGAAATCCTGATTTATTTTCATGATTCTAAACCCAGTATAAACAAAAGTATATTTAAAAATATCAAATATGTATTTCTAAAATTTTAATGTATGTACCAAGCCCAGTCATCCAGAAAGAAGGTTTAGACTAATTATAAGTTCCCTTCATTGTTCTCACACATATTTCCAACATGTTGAGCAGCTTTTGAAGTCAACAGAATAAGTGTGCATGAATGTGTGGGTGTAGAGAGGGTTGAGAACTAGCACAATTAAATATTACCAGAACACAGAAACTTTGCCCTGTTGCCCATGTGTTTTCTCAGGGGCAAGGGCAAATACCCATGTATTTATTGGGCCAAACTGGCACCACTGAGGGAAAAGGCTGCAGTGTTCTTGCAGCACCAACTAAAAACAGGAGGGCTAGGTTGTGTGAATGCCTGCAATTACTTGGATTCCCAGAGGATCCCTACACAACCCTAAGAAAATATAAACCTGGGGTGGGAACACTGATGTGATTTGGGCTGCCTTGGGGTGGCAGGTACTAGGCGAGTTCACCTTGCACAAGAGCACAGGGTTGCCTCCTGGGGGAGGAGGAGCGATATGTATTGTCTGTATTACTAATCAGGGTTTCAAGCTAGAAGAGGGTAAAATTGAGGTCTTTATCTATTTCTCTGAGTGAGAGGAGAGGGTTGGGGTGCAAGGGGAGGAATTCAGAGGAGGTCTGCAGTCCCTGATCTGGGCCTCTAGCTGGGACCCTTGAGTCTCTTCCTTTGCTTTTTTTTTTGAGTTTCTTCCTTTGGGCTGACCTTCCTCTTGTTGCTTTCCAGACATTATAGAAGCCTCGGAATAGTGATACTTCACATTTATAGGGCCCTGCTTCACTCATCTACTTCTCTTTACAAACTTGTGAAGTTCTAGGTTATCTTCATTTTCCCTTCATTTAGACTTCATTAGCCTTTCATTTTCCCACTAAGAAGAGCAGGCCAGATCAAACCAGGACTTAAGGGAGGTCTGGGTCTGTTGCACCCATCTTGGTATTCTTCCATGATACCTAACACTACTATGCACACATTAATTAGAAAATGAATATTTCTTCAGTAAGTATACTTTTTTAAAGGAGCTATAAATGTATATCAGAAGGATATAGGCATATATATAACATTTCATGAACGACCATATTATCTCCTATGAATTCTCTGCCTGCTATCACAAGTGCACTTTTATTTATCTATTTTTTTGGCATCCCATTTTATTCAAAGTGATGTTCTTATTTACCATAACCCTATAATGCCGTGACCATTCAGATCAAAATGAAGTAGAAGGTTGGTTATCGTTTAGGTGACTTGGGCACCACAGAAAGGGGCAATTCAAGCTCAGAAGTCTTCACCTTTAAGGGAAAATGATTTAGAAAATATTGATTAAAGGACTCTTTTGCTTGGTTGGGTTTTGCCCCCAATGATGTGAATACAATTATGTAAACCTGGCCTAAAAACAGGGTGAGGTGGGGTCTCGGAAAGGAAGCGGGGCATCAGCAGAACACCCCAGTGGGGAATGGATAGGGTGAAGGAGTAAACTTGTTTTTTCCCCATGTTTTCCTGTTTTGTGTGCACGTGTGTGTGTGTGTGTGTGTGTGTGTGTGTGTGGGTATGTGTGTGTTCCCAGTGCAGGAAAGAAGGCTTACAAGTAATTTGTAGTTCAGAATGAATATAGGTGACTGTGTTTACTTTCCTGGTGGGAGCATAAGAAGAGGTAGAGAGAAAGGCAGAGCAGTAGGGTTGTAAATACAGTTGACCCTTGAGCCCTATGGGTTTGAACTGTGTGGGTCCAATTATACACAGATTTTTAAAAATAAATACAGTACAGTACTGTAAATATGTTTTCTTTATTATTTTCTTAATAACATTGTCTTTTCTCTAGCTTACTTTATTTTTAAGAATATAGTACATAATACTTATAACAATCAAAATATGTGCTAATCTACTATTCATGTTATCAGTAAAGCTTCTGGTCAAGAGTAGGCTCTTAGTAGTTAAGTTTTAGGGGAGTCAAAAGTTATACATGGATTTTTGCACGGGGGGTTGGTGCCATTAGTGCAAAGGTCAACTGTATATTCTGAGGCAACAGACTTTTATGGAAGCTTTGCAATAACTTATGTTATGGAACACTGTATGCCTCACTGGGTTCACGTCACATCCTGTATGTATATGTGGAGTGGCAAGGCAGGAGTTACCTTCCCTATTTTACAGACTAGGAGACTGAGCCTCAGGGAGGTTGTAATCAGTGACTGGACCAAATATAGGACTTAGGTCTCTCAGATCCTTATCATACCATTTCTATCCTCTATCATACCATTCTCTTTAAGCCCATACCAAAATTCTCGTTCCGTTTATGCAAACCTGCTCAATCAAATGGAATCACATGGGAATTTCTGAATCCACATGCTCTGATTGCTCTTTCTTGCCTGCATCCATGCTTCCCATCCAAACTGACAGAACGTGCCTCCCTGACTCAGCAGATAATGATGTCTACCAGGACAGAGCAAAGGGATCCAAGTCAGAGGTTGTGGCTGTTCTTCTGCTGTCAAACCTCCAAGCTCAGCATTACTCTCACTCCCCAGCAACAAAGCTCTTCTATAGCCAGGATCTCTGGGTCATTTGACTGACCATTGGTTACTGGGTCCCCATTGACTTACTCCCCATCTCTCTGGGTTTTCCAGATTTACCATAACACTATATCTTATTCCATTTATGTAGGGCCAGTGGTTATCCAACCTTAGTACACTCAAGAAGTTTCTGGGGATGTTTGTTAAAATGCAGATTCCTGGGCCTTGGGATTCTGAATCAGTGGTTCAACGGTAGGGTCCAGGTATCTGTACCCCCTCCCCACCCATTTTGATGCAAGTAGTCTAGGGAGAACACTTTGAGAAACAAAAGCTGCCTTAGCCTTCATTCTATACTAGGTGAGAGGCTCTGAAAAATCTGACACTCATTTCTGAGTGGGCATGATAGTAGGTTAGTTCCTTTGTTGCCCCCTACTTTTGAGAGGCAGTACTGTCCCCTGGTTGATAGCACCAGGGCTTGACTCTCAACTCTGCTATGTTATCTCACATAAGCTACTAAGCCTCTCGGTCTTAGTTTCTCATCTGTAAATTGCTGGCAAAATAGTACTTACTTCACAGGATTGTTCCATGTACTAAAACACTTAACTTATGCAAAATATTTGGGACAGTGGCTGGGCAATGGTCAACGCCACATCAGGAGCTTCTGGCCCAGGCACTCCAACCAGGAGAAGAGGGGAAGTGTCAGGGATTTCAGTAAAAGTGTTGGGGGGAATGGAGGAAATATTTTGGAAAGGAGAACCTCTTGGCATTTCTGAAATCATTTCAGGCAGGTGAGTGCTTATTTTGCATTCTGCCATTTTGCAAACAAGAAGGATTAGGTCACCTCTATCAAGTGCATCAACCTCCTGGAGTTTATTATAAACACGAGGCACAGGGCAACCAAATAGGCTCTTGGGAAAAAGATGCCCCAGCTGACTGAGCTCCTGGATTTGTCAGAAAGTGGCACCAACATGAAGTAATGGGACTCTCTTTGCTTTAGATTAATTCCTTTTTGCCTTCTTTTTCTTTTTCATTCATTTGAAAGTAACCGATAGGTTTCTCCATCTTTTGCTCTTCTTAGGGGAGAGAATGAATTACCCTAGGGTTTGTATTACAGTTTGAAAATTTAAGTTAAATTTCCCTGTTTTGATAACAAAGATATACATTCCTAGTTTACATCCTGTTGTACATTGAATTGTGTCCCCCTCAAAAAGATATTTTGAAATCCTAGTTCTCAGTACTTCAGAATGTGACCATATTTGGAGACAGGGTCTTGTGGATGTAATTAGGATGAGATCATACTGGAATAGGGTGGGCCCTTCATCCAATATGGCTGGCATCCTTTTTTTTTTTTTTTTTAAGATTTTATTTATTTATTTCACAGAGGGAGAGAGATCACAAGGAGGCAGAGAGGCAGGCAGAGAGAGAGAGGGGGAAGCAGGCTCCCCGCTGAGCAGGGAGCCCGACGCGGGCCTCGATCCCAGGACCCTGAGATCATGACCTGAGCCGAAAGCAGAGGCTTTAACCCACTGAGCCACCCAGGCGCCCTATGGCTGGCATCCTTATAAGAAGATGGTAATGAGGAGACACACAGGGAGAAGGCCCTGTGATTGCGGTGATGCAGCTGCAAGCCAAGGAATGTCAAAGATTTCCAGCAAACCACCAGAAACTAAGAAGAGACAAAGAAGGATTCCCATACAGATTTCAAAGGGAGCATGGCCCTGGTGACATCTTGATTTTGGGAATCTAGCCTCCAGAACTATGAGACTATAAAGTTCTATTGTTTTAAGCCACCTAGTTTGTGATACTTGTTAAGGTAGCTCCAGGAAATGATTATACATCCCTTTGGAAAATTGCTAAAAACTATCCTCCATGATGAGATGATTTCTGGGTTCCAGAGCATTTTCATACTTCCTTGAGTAGTCTGCTCACCCTTTTTTTCTGGATCCCAGGTAGAAACCTAAAACTACACTCGGTGTACCTGAAACCAGCTTGTTCTGAGCCTTCTTCAGGAACATGGAACCATTTCTTCAGTTCGTGTGGCCGCACATTTTTATGATCACAAAAAGTGCCTAGTTGCAAATGGCTCAGTACAAAGCAGGTTGCATATCTTTTGATTCCTTATTTAAATCTCCAGGCTTCTGGTATCAATTTGGTGGCAGTTATTGATGTTGAGTGTCACCAAATGAATGACATGTAAGAGTCAACCATGTAAAAATAGGCCATGCAAGGGCTAGTAATAGGAGCCTTGAGACTAAAGCATTGAACTTGAACAGGAAGGAGTAATACCTTGGGGGTATTTGTGTGTGTGCCATCCTTGAGGAAAAATAACTTCAGCCCCTGGAAGTGTTAGAAGTTCTTTTTTTTAATAGAAAAGTCCTGCATTGGTTAATGCATGGAAATCTTATTCTATCCAAACAAGCGGTTACAAGGATTCGTTCACTTTAGTGAGCAAGCCTCACTTGCTCACTAAATTTTGTGTTTACACTTGGGAGTTTGTTATTCTTTTAAACTTCTGGGTGTGTCATGGGACAAATATGAATGATTACCACAGTAAAGAAAACAAAAGCTCTTTCCATTCTAACAAAGACACAAGAAACGGAAATGTCTTCACCATTTTCAAACTACCCATTGGTTCACACAGACATTTGTTTGAACCAGAGCTTTTAAACAGTCTTAACTTCTTTTCAGTTTCTACAGTTCACTTCCTGATGGCAGAGGTTTTTTCCTACCATTCAGTCAAGTCAAACTAGGGTTACTAATAGCTTTCATCTTACCTCACTGCTGGAATATTTTTCCCTCCAGTGCTTGGAGTCTGTTTATTAAACAAATAGAAAATGGATGAAATAAATCTCTGCAGGTTTGAACATTGCTAGGCAAGTGAAGAAAAGGATCTAAACTAGAGTTCTTGTCAGGTCTAAGCAAGGTTAATCATAGCCCATATGTGGCTCCCAAGACACAGCCCCCGACCTCTACTATGGGGTTTCTCTGAGCACTGTTGGCATTTTGGACTGGATGATCCTTTGTTGTTGGGGTGAACGTAGACATGCTGTCCTATGCACTATAGAGTGATTAACAGTATCCCTGTCCTCTACCCTTTAGATGGCAGAGTAGTACCCCATGAACTGTGATAACTGAAAATAACTGCAAGCCTTGCCAAACGTCCCCTTGAAGGAAGGTGGGGTAGATTGTCCCTGGTTGAAAACCACTGCTCTAGAAAATCAGAATTTGATGTGATGAGATAGGACTTGAATTTTAGAAATATTTATAACCTAGATTGCTTGTATATGTATTGCAGGAACTCTTGGTTTATAGTACTGTGGCCTTGTGTGTTCATTCATTCACTCAATATTTATGAAGCACCTACTTTTTGAGGATGGAATAAGTCAAACAAGGAAACAGAGCCAGAATAGGGTTGATGAGCTGGTTATGGGTCTCTGAAAAGGGGGTAGTGCAAATGAAATAGAGATGGCCCCTGGCTGCTCACGCTCACTCAGGAATCATTAACGAGAGGTGATGTCCTTCTGTGGTGCACTACCTTAACTGTTGAGGAAGAGGAATTCATTTTCTTGCTCTTTCCCAAATCAGTAATCATGTAAGTGTACACTGGAATTTTAAGTAATTTCTTTCAGGACAATGGTCCAAGTCCGTTCCTGCTTTAGGGCCTTCCCGCTTGCCGTTGGTTTTGCTTGGAAAACTCCTTCTATCACTCTTCACCTGGCTAACTCTTAAGTTATTGGTCATGTGTTAACCTAAATGTTCTTTCTTCAAAGACTTCTTTCTGGTCCCCATCCCTTTTCTCACCTGGATGTTTTTATCATCCAGCATATCTGATATTTATTTAATAGTTTGAGTGTGTGTGTGTGTGTGTGTGTGTATGTGTCAGAGAGAGAGAGATTATTTCTGCTACTAGACTATAAGCTCCCTGGAATATAATAAATACTAAATTAATATTTGCTCAATTAATGAATGAATTAGTGAATGCTGACATTTGCTACATTGTATTTCTCTCTTTTTTCTTTTTCTTTTTTTTTTTAAAGATTTTATTTATTTATTTGACACAGAGAGAGAGATCACAAGTAGGCAGAGAGGCAGGCAGAGAGACAAGGAGAGGAGGAAGCAGGCTCCCTGCTGAGCAGAGAGCCCGATGCGGGCCTCGATCCCAGGATCGCTGAGATCATGACCTGAGCCGAAAGCAGAGGCTTTAACCCACTGAGCCACCCAGGCGCCCTTCTCTCTTTTTTCTATTTACAAGAGCAATAATCTGATAAAATCTCCTTTAGGAAAGAAGTTCTGAATGTCATCTTATCCTGTCCAAGGGTTAGTAATTGCATTAATTGATTGCATTAATTTATTCTAACCCAGTCACAGTAATTTTGGTAAAAGAGTGACAGTGAAGTCAGATCAATTCAGTTTTTGCTTCTCATGAAATTTGGGTTCGAACCTACAGATGTAGACATAGCTTTGCTTAGGGAGCTGATGAGTTCCTGAAGAATGTTCAGGTGGTCTGGAATTCAGACAACTTCATGTTTACCTTCAGAATCATATACCTTAGGTACTTAGGTGCTAAGTGATGGGATTAAAATCATATGGGGCCCTAAATTTGAAACTTTTTATGGATCAGAGAGAAATAAACTATAGCTGGCTAATGGGAAAAACTGACTCAAAGTAATAGTGCTTCTGGTCTGTAGTTCTTAGTCATCTGATCCAGTTGCTCACAGATGGGCTGTTAAAAGAACTTCAGAAATGTGGCCACATGAACTCGGCAAATTTAACAACTGTCAACACTTGGATAGTCTGAGCATTTTTTATTTAGGTAGACTTTTTTAAGACCATTGCTCTAACTAAAGTTGCAAGTAAGGATGTACTCTATTACGTGAACAAAGAGGAATTTACTGGTTACAAAAAAGATTCCTGAAAGTTTGTAACCTACTTTAGAACTGATTTTCTGATCTATCCTGGAACATAAAAAGCCCATTTTTGAGGCAAGGTCAATAAAAGGGACCACATAGTTCTGAGCACAGATGAAAAGGGGAAACAAACTCCAGCTCTTGATCTCTTTAGTCCCAAATATTTATTTGTGGTATATTTACATTCAGCATGCTATCTGTTGATTGCTCAGTATTTCAAAGATGACTTAGCTAAATCCACAGCCTGAATACTAAGAATGAGATTGACCATTGGTAAAATCTAGGAAGAAGGTAATAAACCTAGTATAGATGAGGGTTCTTACACCATTCTCTCTGAATGGACCTCATGCACCTTTACAGGCTTCCACTCTTTTATGAATACTGGTCAAACAGATCACAGAATTTTAGAAATGAAAGCAACTTAGGGATCATCTAGTCTCTTCTTGGTGAAGAGACTGCTGTCAATGGGTCCAAGTGACATTTCCAAGGCCCACGTTACCACTTGTGGTGAATGTCCAAGAGAGGGCTAGAATTCAGATTTCTTCTGAGGCCCATCTGCTCCGAAGAGTGATTGGCATCCGTAAAGCACTTCTTAGTGACTTGAGATCTCTTCTCTGTGCCATGCACTGGAGAAATGAAGGAGACCTGCCTGTCCCTAGGTCCACTGAAGCTTCCTGTGGCTTCTGCACCATTAGGAGAAAAAACCAGTGCATGTCATTAGCTCCATTTTTAGTATGCCTGAGCCATGAACCCAGGTAGAAAAAGGGGGGATAGGGATTACAGTCTAACCAGATGATCTTCCTCTTGGGGAGAATAAAAAGAACAAGTAAAAGAAAGGGAAAACAATAGGTCTGGATTACGTAAGTGACATGAGATTTATCCCACATAGAAAGTCTGTCTTTTGCAGTTGCTATAGTAGAGTTCCAGAAAGTATTTTTTTTGTAATAGGAATTTGAGAGACAGTATCATATTCCAATAAAAATGCCAAGGACTCCCCAAAATGAGGACCTAAAGAAGTAATAATTTCCCCACTGTGGCCCTTATGGTCCTGAAAGTTTTATCATAGCACATGTTTTTATTACTAAGAAATTCTAACTGAGAGTCTAAACCAGATTCAATTCCAGCTCTTACATTAGCATCACCTGGGGAGCCTTCAAAAATGAAACAAAACACAGTATGTAGGCCTGGGCCCCATCATCAGTTCAATTAGAATTTCTTTTTTTATTTTATTTATTTTTTTTTTATTTGACACACAGAGAGAGATTACAAGTAGGCAGAGAGGCAGGCAGAGAGACAGACAGAGGAGGAAGCAGGCTCCCTGCTGAGCAGAGAGCCCGATGCGGGCCTCGATCCCAGGACCCTGAGATCATGACCTGAGCTGAAAGCAGAGGCTTTAACCCACTGAGCCACCCAGGCGCCCTCAATTAGAATTTCTAGGGTTGGGATAGACACAGCAGTATTTCAAAATGTTCCCCAGATGATCTATAGCTTGGGTAAAGAACTTCTGGTCGAAAGTCACAAAGCAGCCACCCTTTGCAGAAGCCATTCTCTCTCATGAGTTTAAATCACAATAGGGGTTTATACAAGCTGAGAAATTGTATGAATATGAAATGTGTAGGAGGGAGTGGATGGGCAGGCTTGCCATAAAGATAATGTTTCACACTGACCTTTTGGTACATACAATGCATGCATTTTTCAGTGTTCTACTTTTAGATGTTTACCACTTGTATTCTCAACCACTGTTTAAAACAATGCCATACTGACACCTTTTTGCCCCCAAATAAACCAGGTATCCTGATGGAATAGAGGAAAGTGTTCGTATATATGCCAGTGCTTAATTATGAGACTGTATGTTAATATTGTTATACACCTAACTGTAATTGTAGAGGTAGAGCGATTTGAGAAGTTACATAGACAAGGAATTTAACACACAATCATTTTAAACCAACTGTGATACATTCCTGGGATTAACCACTCTAATTACTTGGAATTTTTTCTTTCAGGTAACCTAATACTTTTTTTTTTTTTTTTTTAACTAATGGTACAACCCTTCCTCCTTTTTCCTTGGCCCGAATGGTGATTGTGTCCGAGCAGTATTTTTCTTGTAAGCCTCTTAATAACCTGGCACACCTAAAGGCAACTGTCATTCCATGCTCCCTTCCAGCTCTTCTAATAGATTGTCCAGACAAAGCAGTCCTTCCTCAGCCATACTTGAGGGTTTCTCTTCATCCCTTATCTCCTTCCTTTTGGTCTTAGGATTTTTCTAGCATCTCTACTTCCCTCATAAGATCAAAATAGGAACCCATTCTTAATAAATCTGACAAATAGCAAGTGAAGTAGAGAATCTTGTAGGTGACATTTCTTCTGATTACATTGTCCTTTTGATTCCATCCATTATACTTCCTTTATTTTTTTTAAGATTTTATTTATTTATTTGAGAGAGAGAGAGATATTATAAGGAGGGGGGAGGGGCAGAGGGAGAAGCAGACTCCCTGCTGAGTGGGGAGCCTGATGCGGGACTCCATCCCAGGACCCTTGGATAATGACCTCAGCCAAAGGCAGACGCTTAACTGACTGAGCCACCCAGGCACCCCCATTATACTTCCTTTAAACTATCATTAAATTATTGAGATGTTTAATGTTTATGAACAACTGGTAGCCTTAGTTTGTATCCCCTATTGCCCAAGGGGAATAGAGCATGGTGAATTCATTTAAAGGCACATTTACAATAGTGATTATCACCCTGGAGATCTTGGTCCTGTGGGGACTGTGGAATTATGAGCATATCCATTATACTCACCAACCGCCTTGGTTTTCCACATCATAAGCTCCCAGAGAAATGACAACCCTTTCCTAGTATTTTCTTATTTTTCATAAATTTACCCAATTTTCCTACTTAATATTTATGTTTGTTATTTCTAGTCATTTAACATTATCTCACTTTGTATATAGGTCTGGATCTTATTTTTATGGGTGATTGGTATTTGTCAAAATCACTTTGATGTTATTTTTATCGCAGATGTTAACAAGGTTATTGTGATTGGTGTCATTTTTAAGTTGTGAGTCCTCTTAACCTGTTCATTCCAGTCATTGATAAAATATTAAATGTGCTAGGACTGTGATCCTGGCTGTATGTTAGATACCAGTCACACCTAAAATTCTAATTACACATCATCACCCCTTTTTGATGGTCACTTCCTAGTCCTATCTATTCTTAACTGAAGGATGATCCTGATTTCCTATACTTAGCTTTTTGATAGGGAAACAATTTGGAGTCAAATTGAAAAGTCTTACTTTTATACATGTTACAATAAATCCACCTCCTCTCACAGGAGATGAGAGAAAGAAGCACATCTGGAAAAGGAGCTAGCATTTGTTTCACTTGGCACAGACATCAACAATGAAATGAATGATGTTTGATCCTTTCTAGAGACATCTATGTGTTTTGTCTTTTTTTTTTCTTCCGAGATGGGATCTGAGATCTATGAAGGACCTCTGAGGTATGAAGAAATTTCTATGCTGTTGGAATAGTGGGTATTAATGGTCACTACTTCCCAGCTAGTAAAATCTCTGAGCTCTGTGTATTTAAGAAATTTAAAAATAAGAAAGCCAAAGAGAAGGAAAAAGAGACTTGGGTTTCTCAAAGCTGTTGTCTCCCTCAGGTGTGGAAGGTTTGGATTTTTCTTCAGGGCTGTCTCCTGACCTAGTCATTCCTCTGATGTTTGCCATTGTCCAGAGGCATATGGGTAGTCTGACAGGGAGTCCTCCCACCCCTCTCTTTGCAAGGAATTTCTCATGTGGCCTGAGATCCACTTTTCTTCACATTTCTGTCCCAGTGGGCAATGCCAAGCACTAGTGATGGCATCTCTTGGCATTCTGGGAATTTGCTTGCCCTGCCTGACAGATACTTAGGAGTTTAGCTTTATCCTCCAGGCCCCAGAAGACCATATAGGTGCCATAGCCTGCTTAATGAAGGCTCAGGAGAGATGCATCTGTGTCCTCCTCAAACAGTTAAAAATAAAACTCTTAATAATAAATATATATACAGAACATATTTTTTCTTTACTATGGTAAATAGAGTGAATGTTTCCAGATTTCTTTATTAATTATTTGGACATGCCTTTTCTTAGAAGGTTTAAAATGTGGCTGCCATTGGGAAAAGGGGGCAAAGGAAGACACTCAGTAATGTAATCCTATTATTTTTTCATTCACAGGAGACATTTAGTTACTTAAAGAAAAATTTCAGATTTTTTTTAGTAGATTCAATTTGATATCCATTTTCTGATGGCAGATTCATTGTGGAGCCCTGAGATGGGTACTAGGAAACCATAGTCCTGGGGCCACCAGGGCGCCACTGTCCTACCCTGAAGGACTCAGGCATGCAATAGGAAGGAAAGTTGGGGAGAGAAGCAGCATACTCAGAGGGCTTCGGTATATTCCAGAATAGACATAAAAATAAGATGTGGTGGAAGCAAAGTGAAGAGATGACCAGGTCCAAGAGGGTGGTCAGCAAAGGCTAAAAGAAGCCCCCATGTTTCAGGTGAGCCCTGGCAGATGACTGTAGTCTGTCAGGTCGGCGCTGGTGCAGTAGGACTCATGACATGCTCTGTGCCTGGTGTGGAGCAGGTGCTTTCTAAGTATCTGTTGAATGGCCTTCCTCAGGGAGCATAGTATCTGAGAATGAGAATCATTCTATAACTAGAGTAGTGGAGGGTTTTATTCAAAATAGTTTGGTGAATTGGTGGTTATTAACTATTTTAGACAAACAATTTCTTGCCCTACTAAAAAGTATGATGCTCAGAATCAAGTGAGGAAGACATCTGTTGACCTAACCAAAATAACTGATGGTGAAATCCAATGAATGCAATTCCACTTCCTTGATAGATTTTGGTATACCCATTTTCCAGCTATATATTATTATTGCTAATCATGTAGAAAAGGCCAACAAATGGGCCATGATTGATGGAACATTTCAGTTGTTCTTCTGAGAGATTAATGGTGCCTTGTAAAATGCCCTACGAAGTCTGTTCCTTACTTCTGGCATTTGTTTTTGAGAACAAATACATAATTACCAGGAAGTCTTAGAGAAACTACTTTCAGGATTAAAGAGGCATTTCTCCCACTAGCATACAACTCAGGTTTTTCTCAATTGTTTTTGTTTTCACAATGTATTATTGTAATGGCACAAATGTCTGGAAATCAAATAGGCAAAATGAGAACCTTAAATGAAGCTGTTAAATTCAAAGTGCCTGTCAGGACCTGCTTTATTCTCTCACATTTGCTCCTCCCCGCATATCCAGACAGGATCATCCACACCCCAGGCTCTTCCCTTGGCAGTCAAGGTGCTTTAAAGACTCAGGTGATTCAGCACAAGCCAGTATTGCTGCTTGTCTGGTTCTGGGCATGTGCAGTACTTCTAATCACTGAGACCACACCCCCACTTTGTACCCCAAATTTGGTCTTTGAGAGTTGATCCTCCCTGGCTTGTTGGGAACTCACCCATCATCCAGATTTCTTGAGGTCTGAGGTTTTATGTTAGTCTTCACATTGGTCCTTCTCCCTCCTTCCCCAGCCTACCTGGCAGGATCTAGAGTCTGACCTTAGATCTACAAGCCTGTCATTCCCAACTCACAGGACTTCCAGAATCCCCCTTGCCAAATAAATGCTGCCCACCCACTCTAAGAACACAGCCATCTCTTCCTGCACTATGGAGATACTGCCATCTGCTTGGATTATGATCTATTGCTGGAGAGAGAGAGAGAGGCACTGGAGTGCCATGGGTAAGAACCTGGCTCTAGCGTCTCACTGTTTAGGTTCAAACTCTGACTAATACTTCTTACCGCTGTAATTCTGAGTGAATGGCTAAGCCTGAGTTTCCTTATCTGCAAAGTGAATGTGATGGTGATAATAATAGTCCCCATCTCCAACATGATGGTGATAATAATAGTCTTCCATAGTCATTGGAGGAGGAATTATGCCACCGAGGTAGCCTGTAGGAATGTTGGAGGAAGCATCCCATCGCGTATTTCACTCTTGCCTGCACACCCAGCACTTTCTGGTTGGCCCCTTTGCTTGAAATTAACCCTTTTTATTAGTGAAAGCAGTTATCTCATGAGTTGATCTTCTGGCCTAATAATGCTTCTGTGTGATGCTGTGGCCTATAACGGGACAAATGCCTTGGCTCGGTCCAGGAGGCCCTGTTGATCTGGGTACTGCCTGTATCCCTTGCTCTGGCCACACTGTGTCATCAGACATGGAAGCATTGTGCAAAGAAATGGATGTGGGGATCCTGGAACTGGCGTGTGCAAAGCTCAGTCCAGCACAGAGTAGGTGGCAGGACAGGGAGAAGGGGCCTTGTGGTTCTCTTTATCTCTGTTTTTTTTTTCTTCCAATCTTCCACTTTCTCACTATGTGGGTCCGGATATCAACATCTTTTCCAGTTACTGACTATAAGTGAGAAAATGTAATTGTGTTTGAGATTTGCAACAAATAGAAGATGATGCAATGCAATCTCTAGACACAATTCATCTTTTTACATAAGATTCTATCAATGCCCATTGGTACTGTAATGTCTTTACTGGGCTCAGGAATTGAAAATTGAATACAGTTTTTAAAAACTTCACTTTTAAATTGCTATAAGATAGACTATTAAGCACATACACACAGCATCACAATTTATTTAAGCCTCCCCCAAATTAAAAATGCCTGGCTCTTAATTACCTAAACAGCTGACAGTGACTAAAGGGGAAGCTTGGTTGTGCCTTTAGGAATATGTATTTCCCCTGCCATGAAATCATGACCAACAAGAAGACATCTTCTCAAGGTTCAATAAAGGAAACAAGATGTATTTTATATCTAAAACATCAACATAGTTCCCATGAGAGGCAGGAAATAGGTATTCCTTGCAGGTGTAAATTTGTTCTACCAATTAATTCCCCTGGTAGTTGCACAGTACATGGATCATGCAGATTTCCTTTAAGACAAAATTAAAAACACTTCCCCTGCCCTAAACAATGGTTCATGTGAAAGCATGCCATTTTATGTTTCCTGGACTAACTGAAAAATAGTTAAAACTATTTTATTTTTTATTTATTTGCTTTTTAAAGATTTTATATATTTATTTGTCAGAGAGAGAGGGAAAGAGCACAAGCTGGCAGAGTGGCAGGCAGAGGCAGAGAGAGAAGCAGGCTCCCTGTCGAGCAAGGAGTCTGATGCTGGACTCGATGCCATGACCCTGGGATCATGACCTGAGCTGAAGGCAGCCGCTTAACCGACTGAGCCACCCAGGCATCCCAGTTAAAACTATTTTAAACATTTTAATCTTTGATGGAGGACCTGACAAAATATGTGATGGAAAGATGTCAGTTTCATTAACCCTGTGTTGCAGGGAAAGAAACTAAGGTTTGAGGGTGGAGTAATTGGCATTTAAGAGCTCCTCCTTCAAGTTATAGTGCAGCTTGATGGCTGTGATGAAGGGCAGGAGAGGGGTCATGTGGGAGAACAGAGAGGAAAGAAAGGCATGCCATGACTGGCATGTGAAAATTTTGCCTGTTTTGCTAAAAATTACTGTGTGTAGGGATTTCGAATGTATTCCAGGTTATAGGAATCAGCTATAGGCCCTTGCCAATCCATCTGTGACCTTCTAATTTTTTTTTCCAAGCTAGGACACTTCTGAATATGGAAGGAGCACTATTAATAGTTACTCAGGGTTGATCAGTATTAAATTGTCTGTATGCAACAACCTAGAGCGTATGGTTACCCCACTCTGAGGTGACCCTGCAATGCTAAGCTTATGGTTGGCTATAAGCCTAAGTGGCCTCAAGAGATGGAGAACCATTGAGCAAAGTTGATCTGGGAGCCGTTCATGTTGTTTCAAAACTCTCTGGCAGGGTTTAAACTGGCCTGACCTTCAAATATTCTTCTGGCAGGGAGAACATCTAGAATTATGTAGTGTTACTGTATAGTTCTCTGTTGTCTTAGGATAGACCTATCCAGAGTATGTGTCTTTAAACCACTTTTCTAAACCTGACTTCACAATGTAATTATATAAGGAACTTTGAAAAATACAGATCCTTAGACTCCAGCCCTAGATATTCTAATTTAAAAGATCTGTAGTAAGTTCAAGCACCTGTTCCTCTGGTGCTTCTGATGCCTAGCCATATTTGAGAGCCCTCTTGGATTTGAAAAGAGGCTATGGGGTTTTTAAGGAGCTGCAAATTTCAAATCTTTAATATGAATATTAGAAGTTGAGAGCCAATACAGAGAATATGAAAGGAGAACAGAAATATTTTCCATAATTTAATTATATTTTGTATAGAATGAGAACAGAGGCAAATTGTTTAAAAATATATATGTTCCATATTTTGCTTATGCCTTGTTTACTGGCTCAGGAACAATTTGAGACATTATAGATAAGTCATTTTTTGAACTAAGCCCCAAGATTATAAAGTTTTAACAGACAGTAGAACTTGGTAAAGGAATTACAGCAAAATTTACAAAGGAAACTATAAAAAGAGGCAAGGAAATAGCTGTAAACTCTTTGTGAGTAGTGTTCATATCTAGTTCCATATGGTAGCCACTGGCATAGTGCATAATAATTATTAATTGAAAGAAGGATGGCTTTTGGAGGGAATGCTATTATATGAGAATGATTCTCATTCTTTTCTTTATAGTTAGAGAATTAAAGCATAGAAACAAAATAGCTTGCCCAAAATACTTTTAGGGAAGGTGTTTATTAGCTTTTATTAGCCAAACAAGTTTGATCCCTATTTGTAAGCCTAATTCTCAGGGACTACTGAAGGAAAGAAATCGGTTGGCCCTGACATTCTTTACTCCTTCCTCAGTGTCTAGTCCCACACTAACGGGACTAGTTACTTGAAAGAGATCTTGAAAGCAATAGGCCATGATGTTGAAACCAAAACTGATCTGATTACTATGTGCATGCCTTTCCTCGACTGTTAAAGAAGAAGAACTTTGTGGGCATATTTAAGGATGATTACATTCAAGTTTTAGAGAAAAAGTTACAAAAATATTTTTTCTTATCTTGGCACAATCCTCTTTCCACTCTATCAAGATATGTGTCAGGCATTTGTCTGGGGGCTGAGGGCTTCCTTTTTTAGGAACTTCTTTTAAAAGAAGTATAGTAGGCAAATCTTTTTCTCCATGGCCTTAGAGTACTATAAAGGAGATAATATATAAGGTCCAGAGTGTGGAAGGAGAAAGGGCGTGTGTTTCTTGGCATAAACCATCTTTGTATGAAAACAGCAGCCTTGCCCTTTCCCCACACAAACCAAGCCAGAAGGATCATGAAAGGGCCCAGAACCCCACAGGTCAGTGCACACAGCCCGATTCTTGTAGAGGCTAATTCTCTGTGGACATTTCATCATAGAGAACTTATGTTGAAAAGTAGGGCAAACTAAAAGGCAGTTTCATTCAAAATATGAAAATGTCTGTTATTTTATGGACTTGAGTGGGCAGGACACATAAGCAGGTGGTTTTTCAAATTACTGGACTTTCCAGATGCTGCTTACTAGTGCAGCTGTTCTTACTTTAAGCCCTTTTAAAATGTGGCCAGCACTGCTATTAATTGGAAGAATAAGCCACATCATGAGCTTTTTCATAATTCAAAGATATTTGGTGTATCTGATCTTAAATTTTAATAAATATTATGAAATTTTATTCAGCTAAAACCAAGTTATTTTTTGATGACGGGAGATGGAGAAGAAAAAGAGACTTTCTTTTAATAATCATTTAAAATGTATATCATTGTTGGCTGAACTTGAAAGTGTTTTCAGATGCTTAAGAATGAATAATATCCCCCATTTAGTATTGCTCAGTGATGTGAGAATAATTTCCCACCAAAAATGACCATAATACTCCTTTACAAACTGGAGATTCTGAATTCCGTGCATGATCTCATATGTGGCAGATTATCAGTCACCATCGTGTGGAGCTATCTCCTAAACAAATAAACAAACAAAACCAATACCAATTCCAACAGAAGAGAATATTAGCACTAAGAGTGCTTTGAGACAATCTGATCTTTTAAATCTTATGCTTTGATTATATATCAAATAAATAAATATAGAATTTAAAATTAGCATTATATTGGGATTAATCAACAATCACTCTAAAATGCTTTCTAGTTGGAAGGGATTAGGGAGGCAATGGGACATTATTTTCAAATCAAAACCAATCTGATTACCATGTTATGACTTTTTTTTGACTGCTAAAGAAAATTTGTTTCTGAGCATATTTAAGAATTATTACATTCGAGTTTTAGGATAGAAAGCTACAAATGTATATTTTTATTTTCCAATAGAAGCCTTCTCTCAGATGTTCTGATTTTTCTCAGGACTAATCTCAGAATCATCTTCAAGTCATTTATCCCCTCATAGCAGTAGTCTGTAAGAATCATATAATCTTGTCTATTCTTCCCTTATTTCAAAATATCTGTTTTGGACAGTAACCATTTGAAAATGTGGATAAAATTTTAAACTTCTATAGCCTTTAAATTTCTCGTAAGGAATTGGAAATTGGGCCAGTAACCATTATGTTCTCTTCCAGTTCTCAGAATCTGTCGTTTTATGCCTATCTGATTTTATCCCCAGTGCCACTGCATACTGTCCTCATTTCATGTCTAGACCATGATGCAGTTACATCTTAACTGTTCTCTGTTCAACCAGACTGACTACCTTTCATTACATCCTGTAGCTTAACCAGTCATCTTCGAGAAAGCCCACCCTCATCATGTCATACTCAAACGTAAAGTATTGTTGAGATGATAAAGTCCAAACTTATCATGAGAGCGGGATAAAGTACTCTGCCATCTGCCTCTGATCAGTCTGTTCATTTTTATGACCTACCACTGCTGCATGAATTCTATAATTCCACTTGAAATGGGCTACTAAACCCATGAGACATTCCCATTTCCAGGTCTGACTTATTTAGAAAGCCCTCCTGGGCTTTTCTCAGCTATTTGCATTGTTCGTCCTTCATGATCCAACTCAGATTGCACTCCTCATGCCCTTCTCTATTAAACTATCTATAATTCATCTTCTATCCCTCATCCTGTTGACCCTATCCGCAGGGTCTCCCTGATACTTAAATATCAATACGATTCACTTTTTAAAAAACTTTATTGAAGAATAATTGACAAATATAATTGTATGTATTCAAAGTGTACAATGTGATGATCTGATGGACATCTACATGATTTGATTACCAAGATCAACATAATTAATACCATTCACTTTTTAAAAACCTTTTTATTATTCAATATTTAATGGTGCTTAGTATATATCTGATCTATTTCCAAAATGATAATGAGAAGGTTTACAGTAGAGACCACATAAAAACAGCATGTCAGTTAAAAAGAAAGTGAAAATACAAAACCAAAAGTGGGAGGAGGAGTAACATGTGTTAATGAAACTTAAAATCTAGCTATATGTTTCCTGGTAGTCAAAGCAAAAAAGGACCCATTAGTTACCATTTGGCAGTGACTTTCTATTGCGAGATGGTGTGTGTATTTTTTAAAACTTTTTATCTATATGCATCTTGTCTTTCTAACTCTAATCCTTATGATTGCTAGGACTTATTTTAGGAATTATCCTTTGTAGTATGTGGCACAGTGTGTAGTCTAGCATATGATGAGTTTAATAAATTGATTGGTGATAATTATCAGAATAAAAAATTTGAAGCTATTTTATTTATATAGAAATTCCAAATAAGGGCATAGTAAACATACAAATGAAAATGTGAACATAAAAAGAAGACAGAGAAATCTCAGAGGAAGAATGAAGGGTCTGAAGTTGTGATCACTTTAATCAGAGGAAATTTTAAAAAGCATTCACAGCCTACTATTTTGGGATAAGTGACTATACAGATGTAATATAGTACAGCAAACCTTTACTAAGATAAGAAACCGATTTTATTGGAACTAAATTGTATAGACTAATTTACTGACTCTTCTTTCCCTCCCTAAGCAGCTGTTTTATGAGACTGAAAGGACACTGTTATTTTTCTAAACTTGATGTAAGAGCCTTTTTAAAATGTAGGGAACTAGTCTGGCGCTGTCCAAAAGCAATTTCCATGAGGATGGAAATGTTCTATACCTATGCTGTCCAATTCGGGAACCAGTAACCTCATATGTTGAGAGCTCAGAATGTGACTAGTGTCGACTGAGGAACTGAATTTTAAATTATACTTACTGTTAATGACTTGAAATTTAAATGGAAAGAGCCACAAGTGGCTAGTGACTATAGAATTGGCAGAGGTAGCTTTTACAGAGCTGCTTGCCTTTAAACAGAACTCTCTATACCTGATTTGGTACCTTGACCACTGTTTCTTTATTATCACATGAAGTTTTAAGCTACCATGTATTAACAGTAAAACTTTGGAAGTTTTTTTTATTTTAAGAAGTCTATGTTGTCAAAAGTAAAATTTAGGGAAATTTATTATTTACTGCCTTGTAACATGGAGAGGATCATCCTTGTTTCTGTCATTATAATGTTTGTTCTTGGACTCAAAGAAAAGCACTTCTAAAACAGGAATCTCCGTAGGGTCTAGGCCACCTTTCCTGGACTACTGGAAAATGGCACCCTTTGGGCATAATTTGTACTTGTAGCCTGGGCGTCTCTCTGTAGGGCATTCTCCAAAGTCCTCTCTCAAGTGGGCATCTGAGTAAGTGGGCCTACCAAATTCTTCTCAAGGTGTATTTTTCTGTCTGACTGTCTCATTTTGCTCATAGGAGCACATGGGAGATGTTTGCTTTCTCTAGGCCAGCAGGAGCTTGCTCTAACTCTTCCTTTTAATTTTTTTTCTTTTAATATGAGGATCCCCACACTTGCTCTTTGAAATGCTATTCTGTTAACTGCTATTTCCTCTAAGCCTGTTATGCCTTTTTTCCATCTGCGTTGAAGTCTCTTTTCCCAGTAGAGCCTTTCTTTCTCAGCTTAGTCATGCTATGTGTGGAGACCCACATCCACACTGCTGGCCTCTCTGACTCATCCTGGGAGGCTCGTTGCTCCAGGAACCCCACTCACACTGTGGTGGAACAACAGGGAGGCTCCAGTGAAGCCAGCCCTTTCTGAAATCTGCCTCTTTTCCTGGCATCTCTTCTTCTTGTCTAAAGCTACATGAGAAGGGAAAAAACAAAAATGCCCCCCCCACTACTTTAAGGTAACGGTTTTAGTAAATAGTTTCTAGCAACTCCAAATTCCAGTTTATAAGCTACTTTTGTTATAGCTGCAGCTTTTAAATATTCCATAATCTGGCTAGTAGAAAAAAACCCACTAATGGTCCAATTTTCCTTTTTTCTCCATCGGCAAGCCAAGAGAGTCAATTCTGACAGTTACATTTTCCTTCCAGTTACAGGTTAAATTGTTTCCCTTTTTGAAATATATTATTCATAAATGTGAACAGTATCTGAACTACAGCTCCTCCCATCCACAGATAGGAGACTGGGTAGGTGGAAATTGCTCATCTGCCCCATTGGCTGTTCTGGAGTTGTACAGAGCTGGGTCTTCACACTGTAATCTTCCAGGCCAGGATTTTCCTTGGCCCTCCCTACCTCTCAAAGAAAACCCTCTGCCAAGAATGGCTCAGGCCCATGATTTCCCAATCCAGATGGGTTCAGACAATAAATTTCTCTGACTTGATTCGCTAAAAGGGTCAAAGTTGAATAATATAATAATAAAAACTGATCACTGACTCAAATCTAAGTTTGGCCAATAACTCATTCAATTGACTTATTTTTTTAATCACTAAACACATTCTGAAAGTATAAAAAAGAACTCCAATCTGAGTGTCATTAACTCAGGGAAGCTTGACCCAGGCAGTCACTAAAGAAGCAACTTTATATACTTAACTAGAGGTGTCTATGGGAGAAATCAAGAGGCACACATTATTTTTGGTTGTGTAAATTAGCTTGGTTGTGCACGAGTACCACTTTTTTCCCAGTTAAAATATTCTCTCTCTCTCTCTCTCTCTCTCTCTCTATATATATATATATATATATATATATATATATATTCTATAATATATATTGTATGTATTCTTCGTCTTTAGTCTGAAGAATTTTACCCACCGTATTATTTTTAAGAACATAATTTCAGGTCATCTTGATTTGAGCTGGGAGAACCTGCCCACTCTGTATTCCCGTTCTCATCTTGGCATAAGACCTTACACAATGACCTTCCTGCTTTAATTCTGTGTGCAATGGGGCACCACCCTTTGCTAGACTTTAAGCCTGGGAATAGACAGAGGGTGACCTGCAAGGCATCTGTCTCAGTCTCCCAAGGAGTGCGGGTCAATCTGTTGCAGAGATCTGGAGGTTCATTTGCCAGGAGAAAAGTGCAGTTATATGAAACTCAAGTTAGCCAAATTCCAGCTGAACTAATCAGCAGGAGGTGGGTGGGAGGGGTTATGTGACATTTTTGACAACTGTGGAAGCTCCCACATTATCAAGTCCAGAAAACAGTGTGTGTGGCAAAGGCACAGAAGGATGCACAGACTGCTTGCCAGAGAAGAGCGGTCCCAACCCTGACAGCATCCCTGGGGCAGGGGCATGAAGGCGGGGGGGGGGGGTTTCCTTTACACGTTGGCCGTCTCACCTTACCTTGACCACATCGTCGTTGAGATGCTTGGGGTCGCGGTTGACCAGGTCGATTTCTTTGGTGTGCGCGTCGTACACTTGCTTCTCGTTCATCTCTTCTGCCATGGCCTTGTTGTTGGGCTTGTAGATGTTGCCCTGTTCCCGGATGGGAACAGTGTAGAGATGTCCCTGTGCAGGGCAGACGGCCAGGAAGGGGAGGGTGGCCGGGGAGATGGGAAGAAAATTTCAAAAAGAAAAACAAGCGATCAGAAGTCAGCCTGGCGGCGGGGCAAACCTCGAGGCTCAAAATCGAACTAAGCCCTTCGGCAGCGGTGGCTTCGCACACAGTAAACTCCTTGGCGCCGCAAGCTTTTTAAGAGGATCGAGGAGAGGACACCACACCCCTCCGTACCAGGCAGGGAGCTCCGGTCTCCCCCGCCCGCCGCCAGGGGTCAGGGCAAACCCCGCGGCGCGGTCGGCGCAGGCCCCCGCCCGGCGCGCACCCAGCCCACCGAACCCTGCGGGGACCCTAGCAGGGGAGGGGGCCCGATCTCCGACTTCTGCCCAGCCACTCTCTCCGCCGCGCCACCCTCGCCCCGAATGCTTCACCTGCTTTATTTTTCCCGTCCCCCTGGGCCCCATTCCTTCTCTCAATAAGCTCTTCAAGCTCATCTTGCAGATCAGGTTTGAATCCCCGACCCATGGAGTGNTTCGGCGCCCCCCCCCTCCCTCCTTTCCCGGCCCCCCCCCCCCGCCAGCCCTCTCTGTCCCTACATTGCTTTCCCCACCCCCGTCGTGGTCACTGTGCCAAAAGCCCTCATCTCTGGAGCAAGCCATGTGTCATCCCCCCTAAACTCCCTAGAACAATGATTTCTCACCTGTACAGCGCCCTCGACCCACCCTCAGGTCACTCTTAGGCTGCCGGCGGGTGCCTGAGCCGCGGCCGCACTTGAGAAAACGAGGTCTCCACACCCGGGCGGAGCCCGAGCGCAGGAGGGTGGTTGGAAGGGGGTGGTGGTAGCTGGGGGGGAGGAGAGGTCCATCCCTCTCCAAACACCCCCGCCAGGCGCCAAGATGCAGGAAGAGTTCTTGAGGTGGCCCAAGAGCTTTGGAAAGTGCAAACAGGACGCTCTCCGCCCCGGCCAACCCGTCCAGGAGCCTGGCAGGGAGCCCCGGGGACGGTCCCCAGGATTGCGGGTGAATGACTTCCCACCCTGCCTTCCATCTCGCCGCCTCTCAGCAGGCAGGGGCTGGACCGCGGGAGTCCCGAAATAAAGCAGCGAGCAGCACCCCGCATCCACCTAGAAATGCGTCCTCAGTCCTAATTTCAGGACCCCGGCTCCCCTTTCCGCCTCCTTCTAGTATAGGGGCGCCTGGCCCCTTTTCTAAATAGGAAAATAGAAAACATTCCTGCCCCCTCTTCACCTCTCCGCCCAGGCCCATTCCGCAGAGGTGCCAGCGCGAGAGAAGTGTTCCGAAGTCGAGAGAGGGCTGGGGCAGGGAAAGCAGTCGAATATCTGGAGTGGGAGATAGCAGAAGGAGGCACTCCTTGCGCTTCCCAGGGCTCCGCGCGCAGCCACCCAAGCCTACCTCGGAGTCTACGTATTTGCCCCCAGACATGTTGGCCGGTGGCTGGATGAAGGCTCTGAGATTTCCCTGGGCTGTTATTTAAGGGAACTGAGGAAGGAAGATCTTGTATTGTATGGGGGAGAAAAGGGCGCTGGCGGGGGGCGGTGGCTGGGAGGGAGCCTCCTGGCCGCCGGCCAAGGGTTTGTTCTGCCGCGGTTGGCCGGGACTTGCGCTGCGCCGGGTCTAGGCACATCCCCAAGGTTCTGGCAGGAGAGGGCGGGGAGCGCCCGCAGGGAGCAAAGAGCAATGAGAAAGCGTTTCACCGGCGCTGGGTTGCTTGGGCAAATATTTTAAACCTGGGGCAAGATTTTCCCAGTTATGAACCACTCAGAGGCGTCCTGCGGAGAGCGAATGTTTTCGCAGTGCATCATTCTCACAGGGGTGGGGAGGGAAGGGACCCGGCGCGCAAGCAGAGATCCCCAGTATGGGCACCCAAGCTTCAGAAAGAATGCAGCTCTGTTCTAAGCCATTTCTTTTCATCGCCCACGTTCCATCGCAGCCCAAGACACAGCTATCTCCCAGTTTCACAGAGGAAGGGAGGAAAAATGGCCCAGAACCTTTAGGTACATTTCACATTTAAACACAAGGAAGGAATTTGTGTGGGTTCGTGTGTATGGAGTGCTTTCGGTGACACTCCTTTACGTCTAGTTGGTGGGGACAGAAACTGGGAGAAGCAGACATGTAGAATTTAACATTTCCCAACCAATTCTGAAATTCTCCACAATGCTTTGAAATAAATGAAAATGTTAAACTTTACTGACCTTTTTGGAACAAAGGAAATTCATGCCAACACGTTATGCCATATTTACAAATCTGTAAAATATTTACAACTGTAGAAATATTTAATTAGAGCTTCAAGTTTAATATAGAGTTTTTTTTTTCTAATGTACTGCCCTGTAAGTTAGAGAAGACCTGGTTTTTCTACTAACTGATTAGAAGTTTAAAAAATTGTCAGCAGTTACAGTATTTTATCTATTCCTGAATTTGGGGATGCTGAATTTGGGGAATTTTTATTATAAAGCAACCCAATATGAGTTAAAAATAGGCAGTAATTTTCCATTTGGGCTATATTAAGTCAAGAAATTCACTGTCCAGAAAGGACATTTTACCTAAGGTTCCACATATAATCAAAAGTAAAATTATGACTTGAAATAAAAAAACTGAGAATATACATGAAGGGGCATAGGGTACATTAAAAAATACTGGCAGTCTGACATGAGGGTGGGGTACAAAAGGGGGAGAAGGTGGAATAGAGGATGGAACACTTGGAGTTGATTACTTAGAGAGAAGATATGAAAATATAAAAGAACTATAAAGGACAGGCTATTGTTTATAGTAAAAAAGCAATATAATTTTTTTAAAAAGATCAGTTTTAATTATATGGCAAGGAAAATGTCACAAATGTTGGCATTAATTACGGTAGCTAGTCATTATCAGAATACTAAAGATCTTCTAAAAATTGGGTTTTTAAATTTTTATTTCTGCCAAAATCCATTTTTAAATTTTTTGAATAAATTGTGTGTTAACAAACATGATATGCTAGGAAAGAGTGGTGTCAGGGTTAATATGTTGTATGGTGCCCAGTCTACCTCTAAATGATTGGTGAAGGGTTGCTGTTCATCTAATTCTTCCTTCATAAGTTGGCTGCAAAGCAGTTGTGGTTATGGTCTATGGAAAAATGTAGAAACTGTTTCCCATCTATTGTTATTCAGTCTTCAGCTGTGATGAGTAATCTTGACTGTGAAAAAAGTCAACAGGAACAGGGAGAGTGTGTGTCCTGCATTCCAGCAAGGAATGGACTTTCTGGGGAGGCCTGTGAGTGAATGCTTAACTAGCACTGAACCGAAGGAAGTCTATGGCAAAGCCAAATCAACAGCAGCACACGGAATCATAATGATCAGTGAAGCGCTGTCAATGCCAAAATGAATTTCTAATGAGAGGAAAACCCACAGACTTTTCATTAACTTGCCTCAACAAGAAGCTAGAACCAAAAAGAAACAGATTGTATTCTGGTTATAATAGCTGAATTAAACAATTGGTTCTAAGTTCAGGAGAAATAAAGATGAACATTGTTAGCATGGGTATAAGATTTGAAATATGATGTAAAAAACAAAATATTTTTTCTTTGATACCCCACAAGTAACTTTAGGCTTGGAGGCAAGTTAATAAATTTCTCCAAATCATTTACTAAAAAATGAGTAAATGGCAACTTATTTGCGTTCTTTTTTTTTTTTTTAAAGAAGCAGCCTTAAAGGTCAGCTCACGCATTATATGTTACTAAAAATATAGAGCTAAAAGGGACACCATTCATCCAAATCAGTCGCCGTAGAGATGTGGAAATTGATGTCTAAATACATAAAAATGATTTGTTCTTAGGGGATTTTGGGGTAATGTTTTAAAGTTGATAAATAACTAGAGCACCTTTTAACAATTTCTGGGACATAAGATTCTTAAGTAGTCTGGTGAGGATCTACTCATGGTAAAATTGTGAAGTTAGTCGCCCTTTGTGTTCTCTTATCTTCACAAACCCTTCCCCGCCCCCAACCTCTCCAGTCCCAACCAGCCTAGATCCTCTTATGCTAAACTGGCTTCATCTAACTTCCACTCTAGGATTAGGAGTCTAAGTTTGACTGCTTACAACGATATCAGTGGTTTTAAGAAGCAGGCAGGTTTCCAACATTTGTCAACACTCAGAAACCCAAGGCTGCCCAAATATGACTTTGTCAGTGAGTTCAGAAAAGGGATTACAGTTTGGATTATAATAGTGGTTATACACTAGGTGTGATATAAAAAGAATAACAACCAGCATGGCAGAGCTACCCAGCAGTCATTCCCAACTTGGGTCACAGACCTGAAGCTGTGCCTTAGAGTCCTGCTGGCTAGTTGCTGGCTCATTGGGATGTTAGGGGCCTTTAGGAGAAGCTCAGAAGGGGAAGGGGGAACATTTCAGAGGGTGACTATTTACATGCATAAATATCAATATTTTTACAAGCTGTTTGTTCACCTGAATATTTATCCTGTTTTTCAGCATCACCATCTCACCCACCTTCCACTGAACTCCATTCAGGCCTTCCCATACCTGCTTTACTTTCTTCCATAACTTCCATTTTATATATGGAAAGAAACAGCTTTCCAGATGAAGATCTTCCTCATCATCTGATCCCTTTCCATCCCTCTTCAGGCTTGAAGGCCCCCATTGGACTCTTCTTTGTTGTGGGCCTTTCCATTTTGAGTATTTAAAAATTTTTTTCTATTTATTTTCTTAAAATAATAAACAAACAACTATTTCTACATTCAAAAATCTTCCTGATCACAATGGATGAGAAAATAATTCTTTTCACATTCTTTAAATTAACTTCACTTTACTTATTTGTAAAATGGAAAACATATTGATATCTATCCAGTAGTGGTACCATAAACATGTAATGAAGTGATGCATTTAAAGCACAGAGGATACTGCCTAAATCATAACAGATGCTAGGATTAAGGACAAATTTCAGCCTACAGATTCAGAGTTGAAATAAATGTATTTACTTTAAAGTATTTTTATTGTAAAATAGTTTAACCCCCCAAGATACAGTAAATAATATAATGAACTCCCACCATCAAGCTTGATCAAATAGTATCATTTTGCCTTATTTGCTTCAGATTTTTTAAAAACGGGAAACATGTATACTACTGAAGTCCCTTGTGAGATGTAACTTTCTTTTGGTAACTGAAGTTAATTTCTTTCACAAACCCCCATTCCTTCAGGTGGCAGGAGGTTCAGCTCAGTCCATTTCTAGGTTCTGCCATTTTGTCAGGATTATACCTAAATTCCAGGGGCTTATGAATTGCCAAGGAATATCAGGGTGGGTCTGTGGAGGAATCTCTTCCTTAGCTGTGCATTTTGGATCTGCTGATAGGTACATCATCATCCTCAATCACTGGTCCATTCAGGGCACTGCTACTCTGTCCTTCATGTTCAGTTAGTATGCCCTATTCAGAAACAGGAGCTATTAGATTCTCTTAATTTATCTGGGCCTCAGCTAAAGACACATATATGTCAAAAATCATTTTGCTTATTTCCCCAATTTCCTCTCCCTTGTGCAGGAAGCCATGCTTGCATAGCTTCCCAACAATTTTTTTTTTTTTTAAAGATTTTATTTTATTCATTTGACACAGAGAGAGAGATTACAAGTAGGCAGAGAGGCAGGCAGAGAGAGAGGAGAGAGGAGGAAGCAGGCTCCCCGCTGAGCAGAGAGCCCGATGTGGGCCTCGATCCCAGGACCCTGGGATCATGACCTGAGCCGAAGGCAGAGGCTTTAACCCACTGAGCCACCCAGGCGCCCTTCCCAACAATTTTTGCACCCAACAATTTTTCTGTGCCCTGAATTCCCCCAGGGCATTCACCAAGGCTTTTGGAATTAAGAAAAGCCTTATCTCTGCTTTTCTGCTGTAATGATCCTTCCCTAGGCATGGGGGTGGGTGGGTAGAGGAGGGCTCCAGGGGCATCTAGAAAAGAACAGAAGTTAACATTTCAGAGGTGTCATCATTCAGTTTTCTTTTTTCCCTTCAACCAAATCCTGCCAAGTTTTCCAGTAACATCTTTCTTAAGCTCTCTCTGGTATTTCTGAATTATAGCAAACCCTTAAGCTCAAATTTTAAATATAGGAGAACTTCTGCCAATATTTATATTTCATTGATGGCCTTACATTAAGGCTTTCATCCTTCTAATTAACTCAAAATATTGGTAGTGGAATAATATATCTGGCCTTTAGCTATCCTGTCAGTTTACTTTACAGTTGTCATATAAAATATTTTGTTACTAAGACCAAACCAATCTGACCAGTTATTTAATATGATTGAAATAAGATTAATTCTTGAGAAAACTTTTGGATAGCAAATCCTGTGTAGAAAAGTACAATTCTTTTCAGTGTCCTAACTAAAATTGGTAAAGGTATAGTTGTATTGTACGTATTAAATCAGTGTAGACGAAGCTTTATGGCTATGTCTGAGTGATATCACAATAGCTAATTAAAAGTGAAAGATGATGTGAACCAACACTTTTTAAAAATTTAAAAAAAATTTTTTTATTAACATATAATGTATTATTTGTTTTTTATCATCTATCCATTGCATAGTTTAAAACTGAATTTTAGGATGTATCAATCAATTATTGCCACAATAATTTGTAGCATATTGTAGCATAAACAAACTACTACAAAACTCAGTAGCTCAGGAACAACCATTTGTTCACAGAGTTCTATGGACTGGGTAGGCTGGGGCTTGGTTGATGGCTAGGGTGGCTGGGGGAGCTCTGCTTTTCACTACAAGCATGTGCTGGTTCTGTTCCATGTCTCTGTCTATCTTGGACCAGCAAACTCTTGGGGCAGATTGTTTTCATCATCCAAGAAGTAGCAGCTACAAAAAGGGAAGAGGAAAAATATGTCATAAGCTCCTGGAAGCCTAGACCTGGAAATGACACACTGTTACTTCTGCCCCATTCTGTGGGCCAAGGAAAGTCACATGACTTAGGCCAAAATCAAGGATTGGGAAGTGAATTTCATCAATGGTGACACCGTGGCAGGGTGTGAATACAGGAAGGTATGAAGTTCCCAAATCTACATTAAATGCATTAGTTGTTAGGAACTGGTTCTTGGTTTTAGTTATTCATGTTTTAATCTAGTTTGTTAGATATACCCTTTTGCTATCTTTTATTTAATTCTCATAAAGCTTTATATAGTATATTTAAAATCTTCCTATTAAATATTTGGAAACAAAAAAATCTCTTAATCTTAAATGCCGACTTCTGTATGAAGATTCTCACATATGATGCTTGACAGAGGACTTCGGCGAGAGGGGCCTAGATGGTTCATAAGATGCACTTTCTTGGGATGCCTGGGTGGCTCATTAGGTTAAGTGGTTAAACTTTTGCTTTCGGCTCAGGTCATAATCCCAGGGTCCTGAGATGGAGTCCCATATCAGGCACCTTGCTCAGCAAGGAGCCTGCTTCTCCCTCTGCCTACCATTCCCCCTGCTAATGCTCTCCCTCTTTCTCTGACAAATAAATAAATAAAATCCTTAAAAAAAAAAAAAAAGATGCACTCTCTTGCCTTAAAGCAGAATGTGATTTTCCAGACAGGTGACAATTTATCCTGCATTCAAAACATTAGGCCATCATTTTGTTATCATTGTCATCACCATTATTATTATTTTGGATTATTGTTGTGAATTATTATTATTGTTGTTCTGATGAAACTTTTGGTTTTCTTTAAAAATGTAGCAAAATATTGTCTCTAAAAGTAGGTGTTCAAAACTTACATTTTCTTTTATCTATAAAATTTTTTTTTGAGATACTGTCTTTTACATATTATATTAAAAGTGAAACTATATAAACAGTCTGGTCTGTCATCTTAAATGTAAAGTTAAATATTGAGAAAATGCTAAATGATAAGCAAACACAAACCACATTGAGTTCTTTTTAATATGTGCTTAGATCCATGGAAGATTCCAGGTTCAATTTATCACCTCATTATGATGACATAAGAAATCAAACTAACTGCTATGAAATTGGGTTATCTACCTACCTTGATTATTTTGATAACTGGAATAGTAACAAAATAACTGTTCCAGCTTGCTTGCTTTATTTATTTATTTATTTAATTAATTTATAGATTTTGTCTTTTTCTTTCTTTTTTCCTTCCTTCCTTCCTTCCTTCCTTCCTTCCTTCCTTCCTTCCTTCTTCCTTCCTTCCTTCCAAAATTTATTTATTTGAGAGAGAGAGAGAGGTAGGGGGAGGGGCAGACAGAGAGAGAATCCCAAGCAGACTCCTCACTGAGGGGACAGCCCAGTGGGGGGCTGGATTTCATGATCTCATGACCCTGAGATCATGACCTGAGATGAAATCAAGAGTAGGATGGTTTAACCCACCCAGGCACCCCTGGTCTAGCATTCTTTAAATAAAGAAAGTCTTAGTCCAAACTTAGAGCCAAATAATAATATAACCTTGGAATAATGCATTCAGAAAGCATGAATGAGAGGTAAATAAAAGTTTGGCTCATTTTATCATCTAGATAAATTTATATCAATAATAAAAGTGATAACTATAGTCTTATCTACTCCAAGATTGAAAATATTTAATACAAGTCTTGGGCATAGCAATTTTCAGAAAAATTGGGGTCAAGTGGTGAACCAGATTACTACATCTATCTAATTGAGAGGAGTAGAATATTTAGATATGTGGACAATGACTACATTTCCTCCTATTCAAGCAAAAGAAAATTATGACTACCCTTTAGAACTATGGAAACTCCGTAAGTCTTATCCAAAGTATGACTAACTCTTAGAAAAACTAATAGGACAACAAAGTGTCATATATATTATATAATGTCATGTAACATATCAGTGATATTTACCATTTTATAATATACTAGTAGAGAGATTTTTTTACTAGCAGAGTGTTTTAACAACATATTAGAAAAAAATAAACAGCATATTAGAACATTACATCTTTCACTTTAACAAGTAATTAATTTTAAAAATTCCATTTTAACTATAATGAAATGATAAAGAATAAAATAACATTATCCCCTGAATACCAACAAAAATTATAAGGAGATACAGACTTCCATATTTTTCTTAAGTTAATGTAAATATTTGGGAAGAGTCTCCTACAAAAGCCCTTTGTTTTGTAACCAACCCGCCTGGCTTTAAGTCAGAGCTCCATTATATAACAAAGGAAACTGTCTTTCCTTTTGGCCCTTTCCCTAGTAAATAAACTACTTACCAGGAGTTGCTTTTACCTGGGGGAAATTTATCTCTACAACCACTCCCTTTGAGGCAATGATGCTTAATCATAAAAAGCATTTCACTCTTCAAAAAGTATATGTAAGTTCATACTGATCATTTATTAAGCAGTTTGGTCTTTATAGAGAACTCTACTTTCTTGTAATTATGATGAGTTTGTTTTTTCACTAATTTCAGAGAAAATCTGTGATTGTAACTTCAGCTTTTGTGCATACTAGAGGATGGGCTTAATTCTGCACTGCTGGTTTTGCCTTCATTCAATTCAGCTTACTTCAGAGGAAATGTGAATATGTTTTAAAAGCAGGTGTCGGGGATTTTAGTTATGAGACAGATTGTAGAATCCTTTCATAGGACCAAACAAATATACTTGTCAGTTTCTTCTTTTCTCTGTCTGCAGCTGCTTCACTGCCATCTCTCTCCATGTCTTACTCGACCTTTACTAGGGCCTTATTACTCAAAGTGTGGTCCAGGGAGCTACAATATCAGCATCACTGGAGAGCTTGTTAGAATTCAGAATTTCAGGCCCAGTTCCTGATTTACTGAATCCACATCTGGACTTAAACAAGAGCTCTAGGTTATTCGTCTGCACATTACACTTTGAGAAGCTGTGATTTAGGGGAAACTTGAAAATGCACATTCTCTGAAGGATTTTTAAAGGCAGGAATTATGCCATACTACTTTCCAATGTAAGAACTATAAATGAGGACCCCCCTCCCCCACCCTATATAGAATTACATGCAAAAAGAGCCTTTATATGATAGGAAGAGCAATAGAACTGAAGCCTGGATGACTTAACAGGGAATCCCAACTCCACAACAGGAAGTAACAAACATACTACTAAAGAAATATTTGTAAACAAAGTGAAGGAACCATCATTTAAGGGGGAATCCTACAGGCTAAGTTGGCCAAGTTGCTTGCAGGGAACTGGCAGTTCTTTTCATTTCTATAAACCGAAGCCTACTTGGAATGTGAAATCAAGAATTACAAACTGGGAAGCAGCCAAGATGATTTTTTTTTTTTTTTTTTTTTGGTATGAAAGGTCTTGAGCTATATTAAACCATCCCATTAGCCACACCCAAAAAAGTATTGGCCTGTAGCAAGATTTGAGGCACCACTGGCCTGTTAACTTTATAAGACGACAGAGCAGTTCCTTAGGGACCGCTTACATAGCCCAAAGCCATCTTGCACCATGAAGTGTTTCATGCTGGGCAGACTTCACTGCAGATTTTAAGGCTGGGGAAATTTTCCTTTATGATTCTGAATATTTCTTCAACTCAAGGCATCATAAAATCATGAAAACCTTTAAATGAATCTCAAGTTCAATATGCAGCATAGAACCTGCCTGCATTTAATCTGTCCCAGATAGATTAATGCTTATCATTCCCAAAGTTCTTCCAGGAAAAATTTTTTATAATCTCCTTTTTGTCATTTCCTTTTGTTTGATTATATTTATGATCACAGTATCATTGTGTGGATCTAATAAAATTTTCATGTAGGAGAATTCCACTTAGGCTTTCTCTCTCTCAGAAAAAACCATAGTTTTAATAAAATTGTTTCTTTTTTTTCTTCAAAGATTTTATTTATTCATTTGACACAGAGAGAGAGATACAAGTAGGCAGAGAGAGAGGAGAGAGGAGGAAGCAGGCTCCCTGCTGAGCAGAGAGCCCTATGTGGGCCTCCATCCCAGGACCCTGGGATCATGACATGAGCCGAAGGCAGCGGCTTTAACCCACTGAGCCACCCAGGCGCCCAATAAAATTGTTTCTTTGTACAAAATCTTTCATGTTTCTCATGGCCCTTCAATCACCTTTAGAATAGATAATACTGATAACTGGCTCCTTTTTTTAGGGGTATATTTCAAATTTTTAATTACGATAGGATTCTTCTTCTCATCTAATAAAATGTATATAAATAATTCAGTTGATTGCTACCTGTTTCTTCCACATGATAACAAATTATTTTTTGGTGTTTTATTTACAATGCTTTGATTATGCCCCTTTCATCCCCCTTCCACCCCTTGCATGGCCCCTGCACAAGGAACCCATGAAATTCATTGAGTATGCTAAATACTCAGTGGAAATTTTCATTTTGCTTATATTATTTAACCCCAAATAATATGGACTATTCCTGTGACAGCCTGAAGTAGGTCATATCTAAACTGGAGAGGAGGGCTTGGTTTATCTTACACTTTATTTTATATATTCCATTTATATATTCCAGTGCCGCAACGTCTCATTTTCAACATTGGTCCCTATTTTATTTTATTTTATTTTATTTTATTTTATTATTTTTTAAAAGATTTTATTTATTTACTTGACAGAGAGAGAGATTACAAGTAGGCAGAGAGGCAGGCAGAGAGAGAGGAGGAAGCAGGCTCCCCACTGAGCAGGGAGACTGATGGATGCGGGGCTTGATCCCAGGACCCTGAGATCATGACCTGAGCCGAAGCCAACACTGGGCCAAAACTGGGAAATATAAAGTCTGTGCCCTATGGTAGGATCCAGCATTATTATTATTATTGCAAAGCACAGACAGCATTACTATTTTAGATGTGAGTGAAGAATCGGGAGGAGAAATGAGTATGGGGATAGCAATAGTTGTTATCACTATAAAAAATGTTTATTACATTTTATTTTTATTTTTTTTTAAGATTTTATTTATTTATTTGACAGAGAGAGACACAGCGAGAGAGAGAATACCAGCAGGGGGAGTGGGAGAGGAAGA
>LNAC01000179.1:2729600-2740168 GCA_002007465.1 Ailurus styani
CGATCCCAGGACCCCGGGATCATGACCTGAGCTGAAGGTAGACGCTTAACGACTGAGCCACCCAGGCGCCTCTACATTTTTATATGTATAAAATGGAATACTATAATGTTCTACAATAACACCTAATACCTTAGTAAAGATTGCAAATATATGTATAACTTTTTACTAATATACATATATACATACAAATGCCATCACACACTGCGATTGCAATTTTAAATTGTATAAACCCATTGAAAATCAGAATGACAATATATAACCACACCATTAATATGATTGCATACTTCAAACCACTTTTTCTGCTTTTGAAAACTTATCACAAGCGGGGTGCCTGGGTGGCTCAGTCAGTTAAGCATCTGCCTTTAGCTTAGGTCATGATCCCGGGGTCCTGGGATAGAGCTCCAGTTGGGCTCCCTGCTCAGCGGGGAGGCTGCTTCTCTCTCCCCCTCCTCCCCCACTTGTGTGTCTCTCAGATAAATAAATAAAATCTTAAAAGAAAGAAAAATTTATCATAAGCAAATTACCTTATAAGAGGAAAAAATCTAGATATGGTTTTCTCTGGGATTTCCAAGATTAAACACCTGCTAATAAGACTGGATAACATATTACAAGATGTACAAACTGACAAGAAATTTCCAACCAAGTGAGAAAAGATACAAAATATGGCCTCTGTATAGAAAAACATATGCTGGGCGCCTGGGTGGCTCAGTGGGTTAAAGCCTCTGCTTTCGGCTCAGGTCATGATCCCAGGGTCCTGGGATCGAGGCCCGCATCGGGCTCTCTGCTCAGCAGGGAGCCTGCTTCCTCCTCTCCTTGTCTCTTTGCCTGCCTCTCTGCCTACTTGTGATCTCTCTCTCTGTGTCAAATAAATAAATAAAATCTTTAAAAAAAAAAAAAAAAAGAAAAAAAAAAGAAAAACATATGCTTAGTCTAAATAGAAGTTATTACTATAATTATTAATATTGTATATGTCAGGCTATTAAGTACTGAGGAGGAATATTATCATTGTGTCTTTGATACATATTAAGGATCTCTTTGTTAAAGATAGTGAAATTTTATGAAATTTACAACCGATAGGAATAATGGTATTTGAAAAATATTTTTCTGCCCTGAGCCGGAGTGTAGGGCCTAGAACACAGATCATAAAGGGAAGGAAAGGGTGTGCTCAGGAGAGCAGGGTATGAGACTCAGGGAGGGCTCAGGGATCAGAAGGGGACAGAGTGAGGAGGGTACAGGGAACTCAGTTACCAGCCTGGGGGGGCGGAGTAGATCTTACCACTGAGGAGTTGGAACTGACTCCATTGATTGGAGAAAGGAAAAAAAAAGGGCGCTTCTCAGGGCAGGAAAGGTGACATGACTGAATGATGAATGAAAAAGAAGAATTTGTCTGGAAGGTAGAGCAAATCATTAGAATAGCTATGCATACATGCTAAAAATAGCAGATCACCTCTGTAATGATTAAGAACCTAGACTCTGTTGTCAGATTCTCTGCGCTCAAATCCTGACTCCCATTGTGTGTGATCTTGGGAAAATCCCTCAACTGCAGGGCATCAGTTTACTCTTCTGAAAAATGGGAATGATGACACAACCCATGTCATAGGATTATCATGCAGATTAAATAAATGCCTAGTGGGTAATAAATGCTCACCAAATATCAATATTAGTGTTTGTACCAGAGATCAGAATTCTCTTGCTGATATCAGGCATGAAGGAGTCCAACTAGTTTCCCCTTTAGTAAAAGAAGCATGTTAATCCTTGCTACTTGCCTCACTGGGAAATTGTGTATTTATCCCTGCAGCTTTCCAAATGACTTCTTGTTTCACTGTCCCAGTTAGCTGAGCCAGCAGTTGGCTGGAAGTGGTATGCCATTCAGCAAGAGAAGCAGGTCCTGCTTACTGCCCTTCTCTCCCCTTTTGTTACTGGCAGGTGCTGGATGACACGCTACTGGGAGGCAGGGAAAGAAAGGAATGCTCCAAAGATGACCTTTTGCTCCAATCTCTTCCTGATGCATTTATGTCTGGGAGAAATATTTGCCCTTGCTTACGTGCTGTTTCCCACTCTGAGTCATGTCTCTTCCTTTCTCTCAACATTTTCCACCCCTACCTTTTCCTATAATGGCAAAAACCACTTCTCCAGCCGTGCAGCCAAGCTGAGTGACCTAACACGTCCAAGTGCAGGCAGATAGGTGTCTCAGTCCTATTTTTAGATAATTGTTGAAGTGGTGTCCTCTGATTTCTCTGACTGCTGCATGGTCTTCTTTCTTTGGTACAGACACATGGCAACAATCAGCAGCACAGAGAGGCAAGGTGGGAGAGAGACAGATGGTCAGAAGTTGTAGTTCTGTTTTTACTTTAACTTCGCTTTTCAGCATTGTGCTTAGGGTACATGGTGGTAGCAGAGCCCTCACGCCCCTTTCCAGGGCCCTTTTCCTTCAATAAGACGTAAGTAATACTTCTTTATGGAGAAAAGAAAAGACTTTGGATGGCTTCAACTCCCTTTATCCCTGTTCATTTTCCATTGCCCCCTTCACTAGAGGTTTGGGGGCAGGAATATACAAAAGCAAAGCTGTGATGGGTGAAGATTGTGTCTTTGGAGCCTCCTTTTTCCCTTTTTCTGTCCTAACTTCCTCTTTGGTACTCTCATGTGGAGCTTAGATCAAAGCCCTCACTCTCAGGTCCCTTATGTAGTTTTCAATATCCCCTTCTCGGGTCCTTCATTCACATAAAGTAATAGATGACTGCTCATAGATTGAAATGTCACCCAACCCAAGAGCATGTTTTACTTAAACAAGCATCCAAGTGTAAGGTTCCATTGGTGGTAGTTCAGATATAGTCCAAAGAAAAAGGCTGAGGAGGAGGTACAAAAATGTCTTAAAAATATAACAAAGGGTCCCTTCTTTTGTTCGTATTACCATTTGGGGATGAACAGGGAGAGGAAACCGTGATGATTAATTTATGAGAGCCTGAATTGCTTGTTTGTTTGTTTGTTTTTAAAGATTTTTATTTATTTTATTTGACAGAAGGAGATCACAAGTAGGCAAAGTAGGCAAATAGGGAGGCAGAGAGAGAGGGGGAAGTAGGGCCTTCACGGAGCAGAGAGCCTGATGTGGGGCTTGATCCCAGGACCCTGAGATCATGATCTGAGCTGAAGGCAGAGGCTTAACCCACTCAGCCACCCAGGTGCCCCACCTGAATTGTTTTTATTCCTAAAAATTATTGCTTGGATATCTGTATATCTTTATCCTCTGCTTCCTCCTCCTTTAATTCTTTCTCTTGTCCTTCCCCATACACATAGATATACCTTGAAGGAAAGAAATAAACCAAATCCTGGTTTATAATAAATTGTGTTAGTGGTAGTAATTTTTCACTACAGTACTACCTACATTTTTTTTAGTTTCTTAATGTATAGCCTTTTTAACATTCTTTAAGCTCTTGTTATCTTAAATAAGCATTCTAAAATGACAGAGCTGCAGGCTAAAGAAACTAAGCTATTATTTATATGATTTCTCTACTATGCAATTTAATATGTCCTGGGATTCAAATGAGATGTTGTAGGGATTGTGTTTTCTACAATGTAAAACTCCATAAAACAATCTTTTAGCATCATACATTTCAAAATGGAAAATAGGATAGTAAAAGAAATAGCAGTATTTAAAAAATACCAGAAAGTATGTTTCCAGATGAGCTTTTAAGTGCCAGTATTTCCTACCCCTGAGATGTGAAAACACATTTCATTTAGATAAGAGGATTGAGAGTAAAGTCAAGCATTACCCCAAAGGATAATATGTTTTACATACATTTTTGTTTTCCCAACTTGATGATTTATGAGTGAGAAAATGGTGAGAAAGGAAATCTTACTAGAATCAGTACATTTCAAACATCTCTTGAAAATAAAGAAAATCATGAAGTTGAAATGTTATTCCCATCTCAGCTGTGCAGTCATTCCTAGTTTTCTTCAATTATTTATTCACATGGTCATTCATTGAAAAAATATTGATTGAGCTCACTGACTGCTGGGCACCATTTCAGAATCTTAGAAAACAAAGATGAGGTCATGTCTTTGGTTCTCAAAGACCATGTCGCAGTCTAGAGGGGTTTAACAGGTTTTACTATGTGGGAAGTGATAATAGGGGTTTGCACAAGATTTTATCTGAAGACATAGAAGAGGCACTTGACATGGAGGAGTTTTAGCAGCAGGGGTGGGGCAGGCCTCGAGGGGAATGTTCTCATGGGGACAGAGGAGAGGGTCTGGCACACCAGAGCAGAGTGGCACTTCAGGGAGGGATAGAGTAGGCACTGGCTGAAGACAGCAATCAGTTGAGATTGAAGGCCTTGTATCCATAGCTTAAGAGTTTGGGTTTTGGTCTAAGGACAATCACATACAGTTGATCGTTTTATGCAGGAGAATGTCAGAGGAGTTTTGATAAGATCACTCTATTTTTTGAAAAGGAAGTTGGATTGGAGAAGATTGTTGAAGGCTGGAAGTGAGGCCCATTAAGAGGCTGTGGCAACTAGCTAGGCAAAAGATGAAGATAACAACGATTATGGTCTTACAGCAGTGATTTGGTAGAAATATCTTCAAATAAAATATATTTTAATTAAAAAATAGAATAACACATTATTTTCAGAGAAAATGTAACAACAATAAAGAATCAGAATTGTTAAAGATCTAGGAATCTCCATCCTGGAGAATCAAAGCCACATACTCATTTTCACAATCAACTGAAGATTAAAAAGTGAATGCATTCATTATATCTTTATAGCACATTGGCCCTCTAATTGATAAAAAAAATTGTGATTTTTAAGAAGAGTCCTGGTCTGAACAGCTAGATTGGTTTGCTTATATATAGGCAAGTCTTCATCCTACTGAAGTCACAGAAAGCAATGAGATGGGAAGTTCCTGAGATCCTTTAGTCCAATTCTTTCATTAGAGATAAGAAAACTGAGACCCTGAGATTAAACCCCTTGCAGGTAACACACCTCTGTAATGGCAGTGCTGAGACTGGAATCCAGATCCCTCATCTGGGGGGCAGGGCCCTTTTTACTGCACTCTAACAGCTTCCCAAGAAGGGCATCTAAATAAATCAATGGGATGTGGATGACTATTGAAAAGAGGAGATTTTTAAGTTCTTCAAAACTATAAAAAGCATTTTAGAAAGCCAAACACCTGCTTTATTATTAGAGGCTGGTCATTTTTCCAGATTAGCTGACGAGAAAATCCATGCCAATATCAGCAACTACTCTTCACATACTCACTTTCCAAAAATAATTTTGGACTCTAGTCTGGCCTCATGGTACCAGTATCCAAGTACATGTGATTTATATTGTTTTACTTTCCTATTTAAAAAATTGAAAACAGAAATACAGTTTATTTAGGATTAGCAAGAGACTTTCATTTCATGAGGAAGATGAAGTATGATGGGTTTGTGAACAATTCATTGTGTATACTATTCATCAAATGATAGAAAAATTTACAGGGAACCTGTTTAAGTGCTGGGAAAATAAATAATTAAATTACCAATCCCATAATTTTTCATAAATACATCCCCGAATAAGCAGTAAGTCATGTATTTTTTTCTATTATGGGTTTTAACAAGGTTTAAAAAGGTTCCCTATTGATCAGTTTCATATCTAATGTAATAAAAACAATGAACACATTTTATGGGTTTTTAGAAAGTTTATTATAGATACTCATCATCTATTTGCCCCAGCCCCAAATAAAAGAACCAACATATTTGCACATGAAACCTGGATCCACTTGGTACAAAATTTCAGTCTTTGAAATAAAATAGTTAATGGCAGATCTCAATAACAATTCATTTTGATGAATAATCAATGCTATTTAGAAATAAGGAAATCATGTCTCATTTGTTAAAAGTTAATGGGTTTGCTATATATTCTGGCTTTAAAACTTACCAATAGCTATTTGAAAAGATGTGATTTATTTAAGCTTATGATTTATTTAAATGCATATTTTATTAATCAAATACTTTTGCCAATCAAGATACCCAAATATTTTTAAAAAACACTTTAAATACAACTATATAGTTGTATAGCTTATAGTATAACTATGAAGTCACAAGTCTGATCTTTTTAACTAACATAATAAAATCTATGTAGTCAAATGAGTGGTAATGTTTTAAGGTAGTGATCATGAGAATTTCTAAGGATGGTACAATGGTCTAGGGGAAGTTTTGAAATCTCTTTTGTAGCTATCTTCAAAAGGATAGGAGTTTCATAATTTAATCATTTGTTTAAACTTTGGCCCCCAATAGTATTCCAGTTAAACCATCCTTTATATTCACCAGTCCTGGAAATTTGGAAAAGTAAAACTAATCTTCACTGAATGAAGATTCGTCATCTATGAAGATATTCAAAGGAATGTTAATTCAGGTTCTGATAATAATTCTGAAATTTGAGCATTTACACACTTAAGATGTGTAAATTATAGTAACTACTTACATCATAGACACCTTTTGTACATGTCTATCATTTTGGAATAATGAGATTCTTAAAAAAAACAGTGACTCATAACATTGAAATAGGACTCTACAACTCAAAAGTGATAAGAATTTCATACTGTGTAAAAAATCCCATATCAGACAATATCATGAAAGTCTGTATCTGTTAGTCTTTTACATATACATATATATATATATGTAGCTTGATAGCATGGGCCCAACAAATTGACAACTTTCCTATAAGTGTCTCTCCATGAATCACTGTAGTTGAAATAGTACTTGAGTATCAGAAATAGCCTTTATCTAAAATGTTATTAAGTAGCACCAGTATTACTTGAAGGTAAAGTGAGACATTAACAGGAACACAGAATGCAAGTTTAATTTTTAACTACAAGAGAGAAAGCATCTCCCAGATGAAATACCAATTAGATTTGGATTATTTTTAAGGTCACAGCCAGGAAAAGTTCAGTCATAAAACATTTCAGGACTTTGCTTGAAAAAGTTAGAAAGAAAAGCCTTGTGTATCGTTCTTTTACATTCTATTCCCAAAGAAGATATAAATGCTTATATAATCAAGATGGTGCAATCTCACCAATGAAGTTCCCCATGAAAGAGACATTTACTCATTCTATATATTAGTTCAACAAGATAACAAATATAATAAAAGTACTTAAAAGCAATCTGATTAGAGCAACATTTATATTAAGTACAAAATATACAGTAAAATGAAACATTTTATTAAATAGATCTGCAGGTTAACAATATCTTATTCAAAGGTACACACGTTCATGAATCTATTTTCACATTTATTTGTCCTATTATATTTGATAGCTCCTATCACCACTGCATGCTTTTGTTACTATAATTTCTAGGATCTTTGTATATTTTTTCTGTAAGTATTCCCATGACTTTATCTGCAAGGTAATTTTAAAAGTATTACCTTCAGAGTAAAAAAATAAGAAATTCCATATTTTTACAGGCAGTTGTGCACAAAACTTACGGTGTTTGAGAAATGTCCCTTGATCTTTATAAATTCATCATTATAAAATGTATACTTTTATATTAAAGTAAAAAGTGTCTGCCTTTTTAAATTAAGTGTTGCCAACCTACTGTATAATTCTGGCTCCAAAGTTATATATGAAATCCTTAACTATTAATTAGAAAAGCATTATTTGAAAAGATCTGCCAATAAACATTTCTAAATGTGGTTGCCCATCTTAAAATTTTTCTTAATTAGAACAGTTGGGAACACTTAGAACAGAACAGTAGTGCTTTTACATTATGACAATGAAGAAGTTATTACAGTATCCAGATCTCCAGACCTGGAGTCCAAGTGTTCAATCGTGACTCAGTTGCAAGCTGACAGAAGAGAAGCTGCGTCCTACACTTGTACACAGTGGCGTAATGACAACATCTGTTACACTCTTCCATATTGTCTGCACCGAAGGCAGGACCATTAGGCAGGTCTTTACAAAAGGCATTATAATCCTAGAATGGAGGAAGAGATTTGTGTAAGGTTTATTGGTGTCATTAAATAAGGCCAATGACTCTTGCATATGCATGGAAAGATATAATAATGGCCTAATTCACCAAAATTTGAACATCTGAAACAACAGTGACCCACATAGTGATACAGAGATATGTTGCTTAAAAATATAAACAGGCATGTAGATGATAACACCAATATTCTTTCTATAGGTGGCATGTTATCTGAAACAGTAAAACAAAAAATAAATAAAACAGTAAATGGATCTACCTGATCTCTGCCCCTAAACATTAACCTGCTTAATTCTTCATATTTCCCTGGAGTTCTACTTGCTGGTAGCCTTTCTTGTTGCCTCATTCCATTTCCCTACCCCTTTGGCCAGGCTGGTTGGACACTCCTTTTTNTTTTTTTAAAGATTTTATTTATTCATTTGACACAGAGAGAGAGATTACAAGTAGGCAGAGAGGTAGGCAGAGAGAGAGGAGAGAGGAGGAAGCAGGCTCCCCGCTGAGCAGAGAGCCCGATGTGGGCCTCGATCCCAGGACCCTGGGATCATGACCTGAGCCGAAGGCAGCGGCTTTAACCCACTGAGCCACCCAGGCGCCCTAAAACAAAATTTCTTAATCCTTAAATTTACCAAAGTGTATCATAAATAGATGGCTATACTTCTGTCTTTCCTACTTGAATGGAAGTTCTCTCTCTCTCTTTTTTTAAGGATTTTATTTCATAGCATGAGAGGGGGAGGGGCAAAGGAAGAGGGAGAAGCAGACTCCCCAGTGAGCAGGGAGCCCAACACAGGGCTGATCCCAGGACCCTGAGATTATGAGCTGAGCTGAAGGCAGACGTTTAACCAACTGAACCACTCAGGTGCCCCTAGAGTGGAAGCTCTTTAAGTGAGGACCTTTATTAAATGTTTGGGCTGAAGTGAATTTAGCACTGTCATGCTTAATATTACTAATCTTTCATAGTAATTACATACACTGAAAAGAGCTGTGTGGTAGAGCTAAAAGAAACCTGCAATTATGTCAGAACTCTTAGACAAAACAAAACAAAACAAAAAAACCTAGACTATCCTGAAATTAATTTTTTCTTATGTCTTTTCTTAAGATAACTGCAAATGTTCATATTCCTCAGGCTGATTAACTTTCTGTATAATCCTCTGTATAATGTTCTCTGTTGTAATAGTGCTATTTGAGCACAAAAGTATCTTTGATTTCTCAGGAATTGCTGGTAGCCTCAATGGAATTTTTATTATGATCTGGATGGGTACAAGGAAGTAAGGTTGATTTTCTTGGTTTGCTATTAATAAATAAATAAATAAATAAATAAATAAAGGTCTTAAATAAAGGTCTGCTGTATTTAGCCAACAATGAAGGGAAGATCAGGTAACTGATTGATTATTTTTAGAATAAACTGAATTATTCATATGGACTGTGTACACATTTATATTTATCTCATATTTTTTTTCCAAGTACTAAAGACTTAAAGAAATGTTTAAAGAAAATTAATTAGTAGGTGTTTCAAAGCTAAACAGTTCAGTAGAAACCCAAATGATGACAACTTTTGATTTTTTATCCCATTATGTTTCTCACTTGATATGTGGCCTTGGGCATATAACTAATAAATGAAGGTAGAACAGGAGCTCTTACAGATTGGCTATAAGGATTAACACTTACTGTGCACCCTTGAAATGTCAATATGATGCTGTCATTATAATGTATATATGATGCCATCATTTATAAGTAGAACAATTTGAAGTCAGAATATATAGTGCAAACAAAACAATCTCAAATTGATGTACTCTTAAGACTAAAGTTTAAATCGGAAAGCTTCCAAAAAAAAAAAAATCAGCTTCCTAACCAAATCTACTTCACGGAGAATATACTTTCTACTCTTCCCTAGGCTGAGACACTTTCTCTCTCATAACTTCTTAGATCTCTATGTCCTAAAAGGGAATGAAGCACAGGACAAAAGTGGACTTTCCAGTTCAGCAAAGTGCGGCTGCTTACATTTGAGAGTTCAGTTGATAGGATGTGGTAAACTCATTTTATTTTCTTTAAGTTGTTGCTCTCTACATTGGGGGTCAGAGGATCCAATGATCCAAGCATTTCTTTTTTTTTTTTAAAAGGTTTTATTTATTTATTTGAGAGAGAGAGAGAGGGCAAGAGAAGAGAGAGAGAGAGAGAGAGCATGAGGGGGGTGAAGGGCAGAGGGAGAAGCAGACTCCCCGCTGACCAGGGAGCCCGATGCAGAACCCGATGCAGAACTCGATCCAGTGACTCCTGGATCATGACCTGAGCTGAAGGCAGGCGCTTAACCCACTTAGCCCCTAGGCACCTGATCCAAACACTTTTTAAAGAAATCTTATAATTTGTAAGATTATACATTTCTCCATTGGACAAAGCCCTTGGGACAGAGACTTTTACTTAGCTTTGTATTAACTATAGTGTCATGTAGATTGCATTGTCATAGCAATTTGCTGAATTAAAAATCTCTTCTAGGGCGCCTGGGTGGCTCAGTGGGTTAAAGCCGCTGCCTTCGGCTCAGGTCATGATCCCAGGGTCCTGGGATCGAGGCCCACATCGGGCTCTCTGCTCAGCAGGGAGCCTGCTTCCTCCTCTC
>LNAC01000179.1:2740204-2761707 GCA_002007465.1 Ailurus styani
GCCTGCCTCTCTGCCTACTTGTAATCTCTCTCTCTCTGTCAAATGAATAAAATAAAATCTTTAAAAAAAAAAAAAATCTCTTCTAGAAGTGAAATTGCTACTACTGTATTTCTCTAAGTTAGACTATCTATTTGAATTGGAACCCAGCCAAAACAAGTGGTAAGGGTACTCCAGCCACGTTTCTTTGATATGACCCCCTAAAGACCAATAATCTGCTATTGCCAAATGGTGGTTATCTCAGTCTGAATGTGTTATGGTAGCAAAACAACCCACTGGTCCCTCATGACCTGTACTTCTGACCTAGGATCCAACATCACCAGATTGAGTTCTGGATGTTTTTGTTGTTGTTGTTGTTACTTGTTTGTTTAAGGAATCTAAAATCAGATCCATTGTGATGATGTGATGTGGGTTGACTATTACTACATACTTTCATAGCTTTGGTTCCTAAACTCTTGGTAATAACAACCCCTATCTTCTACCAAAAGAAAAAGAAAGAAGGGGAAGTAAAACAATGCAGAAGAAAGGCTTACTCAAATAGGTTTGTTTTTTTTTATAAGGCCTCTCCTTGATCTGGTCTTATCATGTCATGGGAATGTAATCCATTAATGATAAATCTATTTTATCAAGATATAAACTACCTTTTAAGCATTTTTTTTGTTTGAAGTAACTCCTCTACTTGCAATCACAGCTGCCTAATGATGAATGGATGATTGTTAAATATTAATGACCCATATGAATGTAATTTGAAAAACAAGCTGAGGTTAAATAATACATTTTATGTGTCTGGAAAAGAAATGGTTTGATGATTCACCACTGGAAGCACTGCACACAAAAAACACCTTCCATTTTCAGGAGACCCAGGAGAAAAGAAGCATCATTTGGTAATTGTAGCTTTACTTATATCTTTCCACCATTTAGTAAATGAAAACCATTTTGTTTTTAATTACTCAGCGAGTGCTTTAGGGAAGCCCAGCTTTGTTGATTATAAATATAGCACTCTGTATTTCCAAACAGCTTAATAGCTAACATTTCACAATATGCTGTGTGGTCACTCAGTTTTTCACATTTTTGAAAGAGGTGACATGACAGGTTTTGGTTAATTAGGAATCCAAAATTTTATATACAGGCTTAGGGCTCTTTTAAAAAACCCATATGCTAATGTCAGATTATGAGCAAAGTATACATCTGGCCTTTGTGAATTTACTTATGTATAAAGGCAAAGATTTTCATTCCTCTGACAGTCTTTTGACACTTTCAATATATTTTAGTTGTTTTCCATCTTCAGTGACCAAATTAAATTGGTGTTCTTTGTCCTTTACTTATTTGGTAAATTTTTATTTATCCTTTTTTTTTTTTTAAGATTTATTTATTTATTTTTTTTAGAGAGAGACTGCGTGTGAGTAGGGGGAGGGACAGAGGGAGAGGGAGAAAAAGGACCCTCAAGCTGACTCCATGCTCAGTGCCAAGGCTGATGCAAGGCTTGATTTCTTGACGCTGAGATCATGACCTGAGCTGAAATCAATAGTTGGTCGCTTAACCAACTAAGCCACCCAGGCACCCAGAATTTTTATTTATCCTTTAAAAGATTTTTTAGATTCCTTTTTCTCTATGAAGACTTCCTAGTGCCTCCCTCTTCCTCAACAGGTTTAACAGAGTTTTCCTCAGCATCTACTTCTGTATCTAGCCTGCTACCCCAATATGCTGAGTAAACTGAAGGCAGGTCTTACATCTTACTCATCCTTGGCCCAGTGCCCAGCACAAACTAAGCACTCAATAAATTTATCAGGTTGAGCTAACTAGCTAGCTAAGTAACTAAAAGAAATTGATTTACAAGGTAAAGGGGAATTGAGAATAATTTCGTCACTTCTAACAATGAACACAACATGTGTAAGGGTGTGGCAATACCATAAGAAGTGACTAAGAAAGGCATGGAGGCATTTAGGATTATACATTTTGCCAGGACTGCCCTAAAGCACAATCTTGACAACTGTTGCAATACTGGGAGATGATCAGAATGTTCTTTTTCTCAGAATTTTTAATGCTTAAAATGTTCTCCAAAGTTTTATGATGCCTTTTGAGCGTGAATAAAGTTACTCAAAACTTCCTATTAATGCCCAATAGGTTTTATACTTATTTTTCCTTTAAGTTGATGTCACTCCTCATGTTGACTCATAGGTGAAAAAGTAATTTGGAGGCCTTCTCATTTCATTACCCTGCAGCTTGAGTTTTCATTCATTTCTGTTGGTGGCCCCTCACCTTAACTGCACACTCAGGGCATCTCCTCTGGTCTCATCCTTGCCATTTGCTAGTGGCAGGATTGGGGCAGCCCTTCCATAGCACTGCTTAACCAGGCCTGATATCCCTGTTCAATTAAACTGTCACTGGCATTCTGCTCAGAGATCACTTGTTTTAGCTCAAGCTCGGGTGGTGACTGAATAAAAGGTGATGAAAGAAACAAGAGCCTTGCCCAGAACCACTGGCACAAGTCATAATTCGGCCCTATAAGAGAACAGCCTGTGGCAGGAAGCATGGCCTCCAGGTCTCCACCTCCACAGTCAGCTGGGCCTTATTAACATCAGAAGGAAAATCACCCAAAGGCAGAGGAACATTACTTCTGCTTAAACTCCTAATCTATGAATCTAGAGAAAGCACACTGCCCTTCAAGGCCTCCCATTTCTTGCTACTGTGGTGAGCTGATGCGTGTTCTTCTTGCAAGCAGGCCTTGGGAGTAGGGGAGTGCAGGGGGCAGGTGGCAAAGAACATTCCTACGTTTCAGAAAGTCGGTCCACCCCAGTGTGCCCCTTCTCACCAGATGTGCAGACAGCTTAGAGTGGCAAAGAGAATTCCTGCAGCGAAGGCCATGGGGATAGCCAGGAACAATGTCAGGAACTTGTAGATCACATATTTGCTTATTTCAAAGAGGGCATGACTGCAAATCCACACTTTGTCAAAGGAGTGCGTAGACACGGGCTCTGCAATCACATCCTCGAAGCCCACCTACAGAGGCAAGACACAGGAACCCCCAGCTGTCACCCAACCTGCAGCCCCGGGAACCAGGAGTGCTCTGGTGGGAGAAGCGAGAAGGAAGGAGCTGCCTGGGGTGCCCTGCCCTCTCTTTGGGTGAGGCTGGGCACACAAGAATTTGGTTAAGAATTCCTAGTTATACAGGCGGCCCCAAGGCATGTGAATTCCGGGTCCCCAACCCCGCGGGGCTGACCCAGTGGAGAGGGTGGGGGTTGGGGTCCGGGCAGGGGTAAAGGGGGCCCGGAGGGCCCAGGTTACTGCCCACCCCAGGCTTCTTCACCTTGAGATGCGAGTTGAGCCTGTGGGGATCCCGGTCCGAGCCCGAGTCCGCGAACTTATCCAGGTCCGCATAGTCGACGCCGCTATGGTGGCTGTACGCATCGTCGTCGATGAAGAGCTGGACGTCTGCTTTCTCGGTCTCCAGCCCCATCGCGGCGCTCAGTGCGCGGCGGCGGCGGCTGCAACACGGCCCGCGCTGCCTCCCCTTCCCGTCGCGCCCGGCCCCGCCCCGCCTCGCCTCTCCCCCGGGCAGTCCGGGCGGCGGCTGCTTCCCGCGGCCGGCCACCGCTCCCGGTGGGGGCCCGCCTCGAGCCCCGCCTCGCTGCCGGGCCTGAGGGGCGGGAACCGGACGCAGCCCGAGAGGTGGTTCCCGCCCAGAGAGTCCCGCGGCCACTTTTTGGCCGGGTCCACGTCTGCCTCCAGGCCGGGAATCACCCCAACGCCCACATTCCGGCCCTGAACAGGCGGGCGAAGCGTGCCCGGGAACGAGGACCCGTATTCCCGCCACAGAGGAGCCGGAGAGCCCCCTGGGTCTTTCCGCTTGATGCTTAGAATTGAGATTCTTGAGAGCTGTCCAGGGCTGATGGACTTACTGCAGGGAGGCAGCTAGGTCGTTAGGGGCGCAGGTATAGAATCACAAGGGTTCCCTTAACCTCCCAGGTGTACCGTTGCCTGTGTGCCCGGGACCTCAGCTACCTCGTTGTAAAATGGGAGCAACTAGGGGCGCCTGGGTGGCTCAGGTCATGATCCCAGGGTGCTGCTCAGCAGGGAGCCTGCTTTTCTCCCTGGGCTCCTCCCCTCTGTTCGTGCGCTCGCGCGCGCTCTCTCTCGCTCAAATAAATACATAAAAGTGTTTTTAAAGAATGGGAGCAATTGTTCCTGCTTCACAGAATTGTCGGTTGAGAATTAAATTCCTGTAAAACTCTTACATGGTCTCTAACACACAGTTAGGATACATCTGATTGCCAGGGAATCCCATAAGTGCTAGAGGATCCAGGAAGCTCGTCAGTTCTTCAGCTATCCCAGTGCCCACAGATGTGGGAACCTGCTGGAGGCAAGGTGAGGAAATAGTGTGGCTTTGGTGAGCTCCCTCTCCCTAGGAGTTTGCACTCTCAGAGCAGAGAGGAGGTCTGTCTTTTTCCTCTCTAAATTAAAACTCTTAATTTGCCTTTGAATCAAGCCCTGTTGAAAGACATCAGGTATCGGGTGCCTGGGTGGCTCAGTGGGTTAAAGCCTCTGCCTTCCGCTCAGGTCATGATCTCAGCGTCCTGGGATCCAGCCCCGCATCAGGCTCCCTGCTCAGCGGGGAGCCTGCTTCCTCCTCTCTCTGCCTACCTCTCTGCCTCCTTGTGATCTCTCTCTCTGTCAAGTCAATTAAAAAAAAAAAAAGACGTCAGGTATCTCCAAGATTCAGTCACATCCACAACTACCTGTAGGAAACCTGTGAACAAACCCCTATCATAAAGCCACTCTGTAATAGAAGAGCCAGACTGCTGAGTGCTCACTCAAAAGCTTTCAGAAGGGAGGAGTTGCACGTTTATAAAGGCTTAAAAGTCTGGTGGACGTAGGCACTTGCTCATGGAGGGAAAGTACTTAGTGAAAATTTGCCAAAAGCAAAAGGGTCTTAGACTTGTGGGAGTGCTTGTATGTATCAAATCCTGGTGTGTGAACTGGATTTGCAGAACTACTTATTCTGGAAAAAAAAAAAGATGGTTTTTGAAACATTTTAAATTATACACAAAGAGCAGGATCTGAATAAGAAAAATATTTTGGAGCCAAACTCAATATTTCTAATAATTAAATGGATGGCAGTGTTGTAACCCCATGGTTGAATCTCATGCCTGTCATTGTGCCCCTCTTGTCTGAGGTGGCCCTGCTTGCCCATTCTCTTCTTTTTGTACTTTTCTTTCCCAATTTTATTCATGTTCAGTTCATTCCAAAGTGATGACATAGACATTTTGCTTATTGCTTTTTCTATCCTTTACCGCCTGCTTTCACTTAAACAGACTGACTCTCAGAGTTGGGGCTCTTCTGGAGTTGTTGCCCAAAAACTGTTTATCAAAGTGAAATAGTTAATAGAAGACATTAATACTTCATAAAATTCATAATAATGATTACCAGGAAACGGAAAAGAAATGAGCTTACAGCTAAACAGCATTTTGTAAAAGTTTATTTTTCTTAAAATAATCCCAGATTTTAAGATACTGCTGAAGAAGAAAGTCATTCCCATAGTGCTAGAGTAAGTTTAAGCAGTGGTAGAAAATCTGGCTAAGCTTCTTTCCTTTCTTTGTCCTCTGATCACGTTTACATTTCCAGTGGGGTTAGTAAGACATTTGCAATAGTTATCAAAAGTAATTGACTCATTTTTCAGGCATCAGGGCCAGGAGGCCAAAAGGCAGAAGAAATTAACATTGTCTTAATGGGACAACATAGATTATAAATTCATTTTTAAAATGATAGGTATTTATGAAAATATTACTCTAAAACCTAAGCTAAAAGAAACCCATCTAGGTTTGTCGTTTTTAGCACAGAGCTTAAAAAAGAAGGATTCACTCACCCACTCTCTATCAAATTTTTATTGAGCACCTCCCCCATGGGTTGATCTGTGTGAGGTTCTTATTTTGATGAAATTCTGGTTCATTTCATCATTTTAATACCAAAATTTTTTGAGAGGAGCTATAAAAAATGATTTTGCTTATCTTATTAGTAGATACTTAGGAAATGTTAGCTACTGTTCTCAAAGAGTTTAAACCAGTGATTACCAAGGCTAATGGTCTCTTCTAACTGGAAGGGAAATCTAACAGGAAAGGGAGAAGACAGGAAGTGGGTTGGAGCTAAATGCCTGAGCACACTCTAGTATCTCCCAAATCACAGGGTCATTCCTTCCATAGCTTTATTTACTTATTTTTTAAATTGCCCTATAACCAAGGGAACTAAAAAATTTCATAATAAATACATACTGTTACACTCATCTTTTAGCTGTTATAGCTTCTGTCAAGAGAACCAATTTTCAGATGGCATATTAATATATTTGAAGGAAAACAACTTGGTAATTGATTAGTGTTTATGAATAGGGTAGTTTATAATTATTTTGTTCCTTTTCTCAGTGTGTTGTCTGAGAAAGATGATTTTTCTTATTCATTAAAAATTGTATGTGACTACGTTAATGAATAAAAATAGCTAATTTTTCTCCTCCACTCTTTCTTTCCTTTTCTTCCCTCCCTCCGTCCCTTTCCCTCCCTCTGTCCCTTTCTCTCCCTCCCTCCCTCCCTCTCTCTCTCTCTTTTCTTTTCTTTCTTTCTTTCTTTCTTTCTTTCTTTCTTTCTTTCTTTCTTTCTTTCTTTCTTTCTTTCTGTCTCTCTCTTCCTTCCTTCCTTGCTTCCTTTCTTTCTTTCACAAATCACAAAGGTGTCATTTTTCCCTTCTGTATAGCTTATATGCAACTTTAGGTCAGAATCTCTTTTTTAAACTGCCATTGTGAAATTGGTTATTAATGAAAATAATAAAGACTCCTTAAACTCACCATATGGTATTATGAGTTAATAATATTTAAAACATTTGGAGTAGACTAGGTTTTCTCAACCTCAACAGTATTAACATTTTGGGTCGGATCCTTCTTTGTTGTGAGGAGCTGTCTCGTGCATTTTAGGATGTTTAGGAACATCTCTGCCCTCTGTCCCCTGGTTGCCAATAGCACTCCCCAGTTACGACAACCAAAAACATTTCCAGACATTGCCAAATGTCCCCTGGGGGCCAGCATCACCTTTCCTCTCCTTTCCCAGGCTGAGAACCCTTAGATAGGACATTGTTGAAATAGTTCTTCATGTGAATGGAAAAAATGGACAGCTCTAGCTGTCCATTTACAAACCCGTGATTAGGTTAAATCTCAGAATTGTGACACCAACTTGTCAGAAATTCCAGGTATTTTTGAAATTAAACTTAAGGTTACTTGTTTGCTCTCTTAGGTTTTCAGAATAACCCTTTATCATTGATTAGTTACAGATTTTCAGTACAATACTGGTATTATTTGAGGGATACCTATACCTCATTTAGAGACAAACTAGAAGGAACTGCCAGGCCCTGTCTATCTTGCAAACTCCTGGTCTTGCCTCATATGGGCCAGAATGGTTTGAATAATTATAGCTAGAAAAATAGAAATTTGGGACTTCTTGATTCCCTCGAGTTGTAAGGTTTAGTAATTTTTGAGACTCTTCAGCAACTGAATAGCTTTTGAAGGTTCATGTGATCTTAACAGGGAAGTCCATGGATCTGTTAGTGAATAGCTAGGCAATTGCTTAAGCATTTCTATCAGCAAGGACTGAGCCTGAGAAGTTTGGAAAGACCTCCAGAGTCCTGGACGACCCATTCTCTCTGAGTATAGTAGCCTTCCCATGAGCTGTTTCTGGCCTAACTCCCTGCCCCCAGTCCTTCTTCATCAGTGTATCTTTTCATCTTCTCCTCTCTCCATCCCCACCCTCCAATTATCCCCTCATCAAAACACAGGACAACCTTCCACAAAACAATTTAAAGGAACAGATAAAAAAATACCTATTATTAAAATTATTCAATAATGAATAACATTTATGTTATGGCATTTAATGAAAACTTGTTAATTTTTTTTCTTACCTATCACTTGTATTTTGGTTTACATTCTGAGTAAAATACCCTTGTACCAGTGAACCAGGGAAATTTTAGTTTAGTATTAAGACATAGTCATTTGTTTGTAATTAATGCCAACTTAATCTTCTGTCTGTTTCAAATAGTACCTCCTCTGACCAAAAACCTCTTTTCAGACACAAGAATTTCCAGAATTAACTTTTGTTTGGAAATACTTAACTATTAGAAATAGGGAAAAGTATACTCTTAAAAGTCTATATTCATAATTAGAGCTGAGAGGATAGGTCATTCCATTCTTATTCAAAACAATGTATGACAATTAATTTCAGATTTATTTTATCCTGTTTTCCATAAGTAAAGGATGTTCCTGTTTAATCTTTTGAGTATCCCATTCATTTCTGGAATATTGTATACATAAATAAGACATGTGCATAGGACTTTGATATTTTATCTTTCCAGAACATGAAATAGGTGCTAATTAGCTTCTGGTGAGCACTAACTTTCAAGTTAACCTCTTAGTAAATACGAATTCCTCTATATTCAAATGGGAACATATTTCTGTAAAGACGAATAGTTGCATGTTTTCCAAATACCAACTGAAATGTATACAGTAAGATTACTAATTATTAAAACAACAGAGCTAGAGGTTGTTTTCTTCATTTGGGGTTTTATTTTAGACAGAAAAAGTATAGCTTAATTTGAAGCCTTTGTTTTCTTCTAGTAATTCTTCTTTTTACAAATGTCATTTCACTTTCATTTAGAGTAAATGCCAATTAAAAAATATAACATAGCTAATCTACATTAGTCAAGAGAAAAAAGGATGGAAATTTTGTTTGGTTTTGTTTCATATTAGTGCATATTTCCAATATAAGAATAAAGACAAAAACACAGACTACCTTCCACCTGATTCTTGTAAAGTAGCGTTTTAGTGTCTAGGAGGTGACCTTTAATATGCGCGAGAGTCATCCAGGAATCGAGAACAAGGGGAATCCAACTGCACGGAACAGATGGAAGACTGGAAGACTGCCAGGGGGTTGGGCAGGAGAATTTTTAGATTATATTTTTCTATCAATAAATATGTGGGAAAAATTTTGTTTCTACAGAGTTTACTAAAATAATATTTGTCTATTTCTGTTCCGTGGTTACACAGAACTATAAGGCAGATTTTTACAGTACTTAAAGGCACAAAATAAATTAAGCAATTTAGGTCTTTTTCCACTCTTTCTGGGCTACTGAAGCCCAGATAGACCCCCTGTCTGCCAACTGCTTTTTAACTGCTAGGTCCCTTGTTTAGAACAGTGAGAGGATTGCATCTAAAGGTAGATATTAAAGAAGTTACTCTATTTTTTTTAAAGGAGTTACTCTATTAATACATCATATATAGGAGCATTAGCATTCTTGTGTGTCTGAATAAGGTAATTTTTCTCTAGTTAAACAATTAGTAAGTGAATAAATGTCTGCTTTCAAAAGCAATTTTAATGGATGTTTGCATTTTCTTAAAAAGATAGGAATCCTTCAGAGCATTCAGAACATTCTCATCATACTAATCTCAAGAGAAACAATAAACTTTTCATTGAAATATGCACTGTTTCCTATAACATCCGTATTTATGTCACCATCTCACTTTTGGGACCTGATAACAATTATTTCTCAAATAGAGTGACATTTTCTCTTTAATAATAGTGAATTAATGTAAGATTCTGCTTGTCACTTAGCAGTCTACTTACATTCACATAATTATACATTTTACTAACAAGTATGCTTTTTTCTTTTTAAAAATTATTGTGGTCATTGGAAGCTCTTGGATAAACATGTCACTGAAAATAAACTTAGATAGTAAAACACTGTGGCCCTGAAAAACTGCACACTACTTTATTTGGAAATAGTAGAATTTCTAGAATGTTGCTGTAAAGGGCATGTTACTCAAATTACTTGGTTCTGAAGACTCTTACTATGAAAGCAAAGTATTTTCTGAAGGAGTAGAACACAAATAGCTAAATGTTTGGGCCAAAAAATGGAGTTATTATTTTATCACTTTGGAAAGGCTTATCCAATTTCACCATGTATGTATTGCAAGTCTTTTTCATTTAAAAAAACAGCATAATACAAGACATAAGAGGTGACAGATGAATGCTAAGTTTCAATTATTTATAACTATAGGATTCTGATTATCTGTCAGAGTTCAACTATCTATTAGGAACAGAATAAAATGCAGGTAAGTTCCTTTTAGGTGTTGGGAGATGTTTTAGGATGTTAGAACCTCCTTTAGAGTCCTACACTCGTGCCATGGATCTTACTTTCTTCTAAGTTTCTTTGGTGTTTTCTTGTTAATCTCAGGGTTGGAAAGAATTTATAGGTTCTAGACCAATGGTTACCCATCAATGAATCTTCATAATTGATCTTACAGATTGTTGGAATATTTAGCAATGGAGAATTATTTTATAAGCAACCCAAATATGGTTACTATAAAATTCTTCATTATTTGTTCCAGAATCATCTATCTGAAATTCTTCCTTCTTTCCTACCTATCTTCCCTCCTTCCTTCCAACTGTCCATCCATGCATATCATTTTCTGCAGTTAAAACAAGAGTATGAAATGTCAGCTCTTGAAGTGTTTGAAAGTAGTTTTTAAACACCAGCCCCTGTTGGTACTAACTCTCCTTTTTAAGTGAACAGATTCATTTCCTGCAATTGTTCTTTGCGTGTCACTGTTCCCAAATGCTTCTCTAATTCTCTTTTTCTCTGATCCTGTTTCTTATCTCAAAATCTCACATAAAACATAACATTTGGTCTGGGGTCTCAGCAGTATGCAGTAAAGCAAGCGTACTATATTTCCTTCTGTGTATTGATCTCTAGACTGATTCTTTGACTGCTGTATCCTGGTGCTGATTCGGACTAATACCATTGGATATTAAACTTTCTAAGTCTGTTGTATTCCTTTCTATCTGCTGATATGAAGTAATTGATTATTTGACCTTAACAGGGTGGCTATATTATTCCTATTAAAATTTATCGCGCTTTGAGTTTCTTTTCTTGTTTTTGACAGTTTTCAGTGTATTAGTTTATTGTTAATCTGTGATTTTGTGTATATCTTTATTCATAGTCACTGGTAAAATTTTGAATAGGGCAGGGTTGAGAAGTGAGTTAGTTATAAAGCATTTCAGTGTAATGGCTATAAATATTATCTATATGCTGATGATTGGAAGCCTGTTCTTAAACTTCAAATTTATATGTCCTGCTGATAACTTCGACATCTCAAACTTTATATGTCCAAAACTTAGCTCTTGATTTCTACCACTGGTCTTTCTCATCACAAAGTTGGTCAAACTCAAAGCCCAAGAGTCAGCTTGAATTCTTCCATTTCCTTCATTGCCTCTTTCCCCATCAGGCTGGTTAGTTCTACCTCCAAACCCAGTGCTTTCACCTTCTTTCATTTTTACGTCCTCTCCCTGGTCTAAATTAACATCTCAACCTGAATCATCTCAGTAGGTTCCATGTTTGACTCTGCTTCCATTCTTCCCCCAGAAATTATTTTCTCCACGCAACAGCCAAAGAATATATATATTTTTGTTAAAGTATTATATGATCTATATACACATATATCATAAATGTGTATCAAACATATATACACATATCAAAGTAAGCAAGTTATAAGCATCAGCTTGACTTATCACAAGGAAAACATACCCTATAACCTCCACTCAGATCAATAAATAGAAGATTACCAGACCTCAGAAATCTATCTCATGCCAGTCTCTGTATCACCCTCATCTTCTCCCCCAAAGTAACTGTGATCCTGAACTCTAACATGATATATTAGACTTGCTTGTTGTAAATTTTACATAAAGGGCGTCATATATAATACTTAAAAAAAAAGATTTTATTTATTTATATGACAGAGAGAAAGAGATCACAAGTAGGCAGAGAGGCAGGCAGAGAGAGGGGGGAAGCAGGCTCCTGGCCGAGCAGAGAGCCCAACGCGGGGCTCGATCCCAGAACCCTGAGATCATGATCTGAGCTGAAGGCAGAGGCTTAACCCACTGAGCCACCCAGGTGCCCCTATATAATACTTTTAAAAAGTCTAATTCATTTCATTAAACATGACTGTGAGATACATCCATTTGTATAGAGGAATAGTTTTGTCATTTTCATTTCATCTCTCTTCATCGCTGTGTGGTGTTTCATTGTATGAAAAAAAACCACAATTCATTTATCTGCTCTAATGTTGATGGGTATGTGGGTTGTCTCCTTTGAGGGGTTGCTATGAATAATACTACTACGAACATCTCTGAATATGTCTTTTGGTGCAGATATATACATATTCTGTTGGGTTTATATCTAAGAGAATATTTGCTGAATTAAAGGGTAAATGCATGTTCAATTATAGTAGATATTTCCATTTTATAAAGTGATTATACTAATTTACACTTTCACCAGTAGTGAGTGAAAATTCCAATTGATCCACATACTTTCCACGAATTTGCTAATTCAATAAGAATATAAGAAAATATTAAGGTTAGCAATGTCAAGAGTGAAAGGTAACAGACCCCTGCTGCTGTCTTTTTAAAATCAGGAGGTGGGTGAAAAGCAAAATCGAGTACTGGTTTGAGACTGTTATTTTTCTAAAAAGGTGGATCACTGGAAAACACACTCATAGGAACACAAAAGGGTCAACATAATCAACCTAGCTCTTTGGGGAGTAGAAAATGCATTCTTATTTACTCTTCTTGCTTCCTGGGAAGGGATATATCAAGTGTTACAGGTTACATCTTGCTTTTACAAGTTGTTTTTAAAGATGTGTAATTAGGAATGAGTGGATTTTTTCTTTCTGAATATGGTGATGTATTCAGTATGGCAATTCTTCATTTACATGCTGGTGACTTCTCTATTTCTGTTATCTTTGCTGTCCCTTTTAACTGCATACAACATGAAATATATATATATATATATAAATTTATTTTTAATGCATTTAAAGATCTATAATTTTGATATCTAGAGATGACACTTGAGAAGTACGGATCTAATTCCTTGATGATTCTGATGAACTTTCATGGTATAAAGCCAATGTTAACACATCAGATCCAAACTAAAACATTGCTGGGAGTATAAGAGCACTGCTACTAATTACATTAGGATAACCAGTGTAGGGGCACCTGGGTGGCTCAGTGGATTAAAGCCTCTGCCTTCTGCTCAGGTCATGATCTCAGGGTCCTGGGATCGAGCCCCGCATCAGGCTCTCTGCTCAGCGGGGAGCCTGCTCCCCCCTCCCTCTGCCTGCCTCTCTGCCTACTTGTGAGCTCTCTCTCTTTGTCCAATAAATAAATAAAATCTTTAAATCTTAAAAAAAAAAAAAAAGGATAACCAGTGTAGACAGTCTGTCCTGGGCAAATTAAAGCCTATTGCCATTGAGCTTGACACTAGTCTTTAGACCATCCTTCTCCATTTCCAGGGCTGTTGATGGCAGATACTGTAATTTGGGATGCCTTAAAGTGATTGGAGCTGTTCCAGAAGTTGGGGAAAAGGGAATTTTCGGGATGCCTGGCTGGCTCAGTCAGCTAAGCATCTGCTTTTGGCTCAGGGCATGACCCCAGGGTCTTGAGATCGAGTCCCACATTGGGCTCCTTGCTCAGCAGGGAGCCTGCTTCTTTCTCCCTCTGCCTGCTGTTCTCTCTGCTTGTGCTCTCTCTCTCTGACAAATAAATAAAGTCTAAAAAAAGAGAGAGAGAGAGAATTTCCCCCGAAAGTATCATGTAGTAGATAAAACACAAGTTTAGGTTAAGTTTTAATTCCTTTTCTAGAAATCATTAGCTGTGTAATTTTGGTTGTTACTTGACCTCTTTTATTCTTGAGTTCTTCACTGTAAAATGGTAATGACATAAGCATGAAACGAAATGCCTCAAAATTAAATTCTGCCATTACCAGAAAAGATACTCAATACATTTTAGTCTCCTCAGAGGGTCAATGCTTGCAGAAAACAAGGTAACCAAAGGGATGGGAGGTGACTTTATACTGAATAAGGTTTAATTCTCTCACCCAACTCATAATTCTTAATATTGTGTGTGTGATTTATAGTTTTCTTCAAATACATTTTACATTTACTGCTTAAAACTGTCCTGTGAGTTAGGCAAGACAATTATTATTATACCCATATTAGAGACAAAGAAACTGAGGCTCAAAGAAGTTTATAGAGTTGAGAGTTTTCATTGTTATTAAATATTAGGTCCAGGATGTAAACTCATTTCTTGAGTTTTGGTCCAGGACTTTTTCCAGCATGTCCAGGTTCTTCCTGCTTTTTTCAAGGAAATGGGTGGGGAATTAATTAACTCTGGCCCTTAGGCTTGAGATAGATATCACATTGGTTTGGAAAAAACCTTTCAATAAAACATGTAAGGTGTGTTTGCTTGTAGGATATGCTCTGCTTTATTTTTTGACAGAAGTGAGGTATCGATTATAGTTCTGGAATCAGCTAAAGAATAAAATCACTAACCTCATAATCTGCATATGTATTATATATTTTATAGTTAATCTAAAACAAAGGTTCAATTCTGCAGTGGCTTTTCCCTGAATACTAGAAATGCCTCGGATAGCTTTTCTTTACCTCCCTATTCAGTGAGATCGTTATGCTATGGGAGTGCTGATAGTATATCCAAAATGAAATTGATAATTTCAATCTATGAAAAAAGCACATAAATTATTTTGAGGGCACATGAAAAGGAAATTGTGGACCAGCTATTGTTGAGAATTATTTTCCACTGCCTTCTTCGATTGTTAGCATGAGGAAGCTAGAACTAATCCTAAGACGTTTGGAGCTTAAAAGTTAGGGCTTTTCTAGTTCTTCAACAACAAAGGAAAGAAGGGAAAACAGGTGGACAATGTTCCAAGTCAATGGGAGTGGCTCATGCCTTTCCAAAGGGGGATGAGCCAGTGGACTAACCCTGAGCACTGGCAAGGGAAGGGGCCACCCACATGGCTGCAGGTTTGGCCCAAATAGCTCTGAAGTGCATCAGGAAGCACTGCACTAAAAGACTAGAAAGAAATGCATGTACTTTGCTGTCTTTGGGAGAATGGTCTAAATGGAAGATGGAACCATACGGAAAAAATTCAGAATATTTTTGGGTTTCTTTTTTTAAAACAACAGCTTTATCGAGCTATAATTCACATACCATACAATTTACAAATTTAAAATGCACAATTCAGTGGTTTTTGGTGTATTCACAGAGTTGTGCAATCATCTCCACAATCAATTTTAGAACATTTTCATCACCCTCAAAAGAAACTACATATTAGCTATTATCTCTTAATCCCTCCATTCCCTCCACAACCCCACCCCCCCCAGGCAACCACTAATCTACTTTTTATCTCTGTAGATTTGCCTGTCCTGAGCATTTCATATAAATGAATGCATACAGTATCTTGTCTTTTGTGACTGCTTCTGTCTCTCAGAACTCTATTTCTTTTTTTATATATTTACTTTAAAAATTTTTAAATTTTATTTTATTTTTTATTTAAATTCAAGTAGCCAGTGTATATTACATCATTAGTTTTTGTTGTAGTGTTCAATGATTCATTAGTTGCATGTAACACCCAGTACTTATCACATCACGTGCCCTCTTTAATGCCCATCGCCCAGTTACCCCATCCCCCTACCCACCTCCTTTTCTGCAACCCTCAGTTTGTTTCCCAGAGTCAAGAGTCTCTCATGGCTTATCTCCTTCTCTGATTTCTTCCCATTCATTTTTCCCTCCCTTCCCCTATGGTCCTCCGAGCTATTACTTATATTCCATATATGAATGAAATCATGTGATAATTGTCTTTCTCTGATTGACTTATTTCACTAAGCATAATAACCCTCCAGTTCCATCCGTGTTGATGTAAAAGGAAGGTATTCATCCTTTCTGATGGCTGAGTAATATTCCATTGTATATATGAACCACATCTTTATCCATTCATCTGTTGAAGAACATCTTGGCTCCTTTCACAGTTTGGCTATTATGGATATTGCTGCTGTGAACACTGGGATGCATGTGCCCCTTCTTTTCACTATGTCTATATCTTTGGGTAAATACCCAGTAGAGTAATTGCTGGGTCATAGGATAGTTCTATTTTTAATTCTTGAGGAACCTCCTTACTGCTTTCCAGAGTGGCTCCACCAGCTTGCATTCCCACCAGAAGTGTAAGAAGGTTTCCCTTTCTCCACATCCTTGCCAACATTTGTTGTTCCCTGTCTTGTTAATTTTAGCCATTCTAACTGGTATAAGGTGGTATCTCGTTGTGGTTTTGATTTGTGTTTCCTTGATGGCAAGTGATGTGGAGTACTTTTTTTCATGTCAGCACAATATTTCTAAAGTTATCAGTATTGCATTATAAATCAGTACTTCATTCCTTTTGATGGATGAGTAATATTTCCTTTTAGTAATGTTATTTCTCCATTTAGTTGATGGACTTTGGGGTTGTTTCTACTTTTTGATTATAATGAATAATGCTCCTGTGAACATTTGTCTACAGGTTTTTATAGAGACATGTTTTCATTTCTCTTGAATATATACCTGGGGGTGGAATTGCTGGGTCATATTGTACTTCTATGTTTAGTCTTTTGAGGAGCTCCCAAACTGTATCCTAAAGTGACTGCACCATTTTATACTTCTACCAGCAGTGTATGAGGGTTCCAGTTTTCCACATTCCCATCAATTGCTTGTTATTATTTATCTTTTTGAATATAGTCATGTGAGTAGATGGTAAATGGTATCTCATTTGGGATACTATAACAAAATACCATAGACTGGGTGGCTTATAAAAACAAACATCTATTTCTCACAGTTCTGGAGGCTGGGAAGTCCCCAATCATGGTATCAGCAGATTCAATGTTTGGTGAAGGCTTTGTGGTTCATAGACAGCATAATAAATGTATTTCCTCAAAATCATATTCTGTAGATATTATAGTGGAAGTTACATGGAATAATTATTTCAAGAAGATAAAGGACCAAGCCAAATTTTTGACAATTAAAGAGAAGCTTGTCATGTATTTGCTCATACACTAATAAAATAACTGATAATGGTATCAAATTGTTGTGATATTTCTATTCCATTGGCTATATTTAAAATAGTAATGTTAGTATTTATAATGTTCTGGAAATTACATTCTTTAGAGTTATTTGAACAGTGGTAGGGAGGACATTGTATATATTTACTTAAAAATTTACAAAGGGGTACATACTTTTTTCAAGCTTTTTAAGGATATATTGTAGAAAAAAATAATGAAGAACATTGCTATGAATCAAGGAAGGATATTTTCCAATTGCACAGGATTTGCTTTTGTAACTTACTTTCCCCTCTGATGCTATCCATTACCTTAATTATGATTCTGATTTTATCTGAAAAATCTGGTGTTGGGGGAGGGTGGGAAAGCAAATGAACAGCAGCTGTCCAGTCTCTGAGCACATTCTGCTTCTGGAATTTATCCCAGAAGATGCTCCTGAATGATTCCAGTGAGATGTGAACCTTCAGAGACGGCCTTTGGTCTTTTCCCCTCAGAGTGATTATCATCATTTTTAGGATTTGTTTGTTTGTTTGATTTTTGATCAATGTATTGAAAGAATTTAAAAATACTTTCAGGTTAAAAGAAAAACCTAGTTATGTCTAAATTATAGTAGATAAAACTTCAGAAAAGTGGATACATTTAAATATTATAAGAGGGTTACAAGTTGGTAAGTATATTGCACTGTTTGATTTGGCAGTGAGAAGTAAAGCTTTAACTGAGGGTAAGATTTTTGTCTTTTCAAGCCAAATATGGTCACTTTTTTAGCTCTTGATAAAGTCCATCCATATATAGGTTTCTGTTTATAGTGTGACTTGGATTTATCACTTATACAACTTCTCCATGTTGCAGAATGGGTTTTCCCTGCCTTTGAACTTCTTGTGGTTTGGCACTTAACCATGTTCCCTCGGAGGTCCAAGCTCATGAAAAATTAGGCTAATAGGAGGGGATCTTTGATAAAATGGAGAAAGGAGACAGGTAATCTGTGTTCACTCAGGATCTTGTGAGGAAATAGGCAGGGTCCTTAAGAATAGTGTGATAAGAGACTATTTTCAAGGGTATGAGGTGGGTAGGGGGAACCACTACCAACAGTGAGCACTGTTGCCAAACAGCCCTGATGGGTGGGAAGAAAGGGTTAGTGACCAGAACCCAGAACCCACCTGACAGTGTGGATTTTGGATGACAAATACGGCTGTTGATAGGTTTTGGGGAATAAAGCCCAGGTTCATTGTCCTCCCATCCTTTGATCTTCTACAGGTGCTTCCAACTGGCCAAACCGAGCTAGAAGACAAAAGTCAGGGGCACTCTAGATGCAGTCCATGATGCCAGCTCTCTGGGACACAGGCCAGGGCAAGGGAGAATAGAAAGCATATTTGAAGAGCACATGGAGAATATCCATCATACTGAGAAAAACAATACACTAGTTCTGTAAGAGGTTGTCAGGCCTAGAGAAAGTTATGTCTTGTAGTTCAATGGCTTGTAGATTTCTAAAAGAATTGAGGGGTGTGGTGAACTGAATGTTCGTATTTTCCTTCAAAATTCTTGTTGAAATCCTAATCTGCCAATGTGATGGTATTAGGAGATAGGGCCTTTGGTAAGTAATTGGGTTTAGACGAGGTCATGAGGGTGGAGTGCCCATGATGGGATTAGTGCCCTTATAAAAAGAGGAACAAACTCCAAGAAGAGACACTTCTGCTACAGTGAGGGTACAGTGAGAAGGCCGCTATCCGTAAGCCAAGAAGAGTGCCTTTATCATGAACTTGACAATGCCAGAACTATTCTTGGCTTCCCAGCCTCTTAAACTGTGAGAAAGTAAAGGTCTCTTGTTATGGCTCTCCAATTATGGTATGTTGTTATGGTAGGCCTGACTGACTAAGACAAGGGATCTACAGGTCCTAAAGCTACTATCCAGCACACAGCATACACACATTTCTTATCTGGGATCCAGGATCCTGGGAAGTTACAGGGGCAATAAAACTTTTAAGACAGACATAGTATGAACTGATAAGAGGATTGACAGAAAAGGAAATGAATCATTCTGTTTCATTCTCAGGGAACTCTTGCTGTTATCACTGAATAGCAAAATTTCTTTCTTATAATGGATTTTTCCTCTTCATCCTTTCAAACATTAGTGACACAGCTAAGAAATTATATATGTATATGTATATATGTGTGTGTTTATACATACATACACATATGCATATATTATATAAATACAATTCTGAATATTGGTTGCTAATTTTAATTTAAAAAGATAGGTTTTATTTCAAAGTGTTTAGAAACAGATCCTGTGTCTACATTACTTCCAAGTTTTATGCCATAGTGTCAAAACTATATAATTCAAAACTGTATTTAATTTGTTTGATTCAAACTTGCATAATTCTGTAGACATTTAACACTATTCTAGCATTTAAACAGCTACAAATAATTTTAAAAGAAATAAAAAGTATGGAAACATGATTTCTATAGATATCTTTTAAGTAGGGTCAGTGATTATATGATAAATTTATTTTCTCTTGAATAAATATGTGTTACTTTCTAACATTTTCTTTAGAAGAAAATGATTTAAGAGAAGTGAAAGAAACTGAGTGTAAAGAAGTCTCTTCAGTTATGTGAATATTGGCATATTCTCTCCCCATAGAAGGAAAGAGCAACAAATGGTATGTGTGTGAGGATATATAATCCAGCCCTCTTTTCCAGTGGGAAGAAGTAAATAATTGTGGCATTGAGGCAAAATATAGTTGAGAAGCAGGAGCATTAACTGTTTGGACAATTGGTATAAGAGTCTGTTAAAAGCAGAGTATCTCCTAAATTTTCCACTTTTCAGAAGAGAGTGTATAAATTGAGGGAAATACCTTTCTGGTCTTATTTCAAACTAGGCTTGTAATCTGGAATAATGGGGGACCTTAGTGCACATCTTGGGATCATTAAAGATAAAGCAACTGTTTACTTGGAAGGCAGAATACAGGAAGAAGCTTAAGTATGACTAATTGAGTAGAAATAGCTAGACACAATGAAATGTCATAGTTGGAATGGAAAAGAGGAGAAAGTTAAATAAACCAATGTTTGTTGCACATTGAACTATGGTACTAAGCAAGCATGTCTGCATTAGATGGAACAAAAAAAGCTATAACTAAAGAGAAATGAGATGTTACAAAGGCTAGAGACAAAAACAAAATGAAGCTTGAGAAAATGGTTAGAGGCAAAATATAAATGTAGTGAAGGGCATGGATGGGTTAAAGCTCAGTATGATCCAAGATGATCAACAAAAGTGAAATTATCTGCCTTCTAGAGGGAGAATGTAGGTCCGTTAACCATTGCTAGAAGGGAGGCTTAATTGCTAGAATTCTGTTTTACTTCTGTCCTATCTGTTAAAGAGAAAGAAAATAGGTAAGAAGCTGTTGAAGCTGTTAATAAATGATGAGAAAGTATGATTGTAAAAGTAGGAGTTTGCAGAATCATTTGTTCTTTTTTTGAGATATAATTACATGTGATAAGATGCACAGATCTCAAGTGTGGAGTTTGATAGATCCTGACATATGTATACACCTGGGTAGTCACCACCCTAATCATGATTAAGAATATTGCTGTTATTCTAGAATGTTCCCCCATGCCCTTTTTCAGTTAATCTCTATTCACCCCCCATCCCTGCTGAGGAAATGACAGTTCTAATTTCTATCACCGTAGATTAGTTTGGCTGATTCTTTTTTTTTTTTTCTTTTTAATTTGGCCGATTCTCGAACCTTATTTAAATGGAATCCTATTAGCATGTACTCTTTCTGTATGGCTTCTTTTGCTCAACATATTTTGGAGAGCTATCCATGGTGTTATACGAAGAGCTGTGTTTGAGTCCCAGCTCAAATATTCTAGTTCTATGAGTTCCACACAGAATTCAAGCTCCACAAGGGCGGGGATTTTTATCTACTTTGTTCAGTGTCCCATCCCCAGTGCCTAGAACAGAACCTGATACACAGTAAGTGCTCCACTTCTCAACATGAAAAGAAGGTAGTAATCTTTTATTATGTTCAAAGGGATTTTTGAGACATAAGTAAGGAAAAATATCTAAATTGCTTTGTAAACTCTATAGCACATTCTAAAGGTTATAATTTATTACAAACAAGCCCGAATTCCTTGAAGACAGCAACCATACCCTCTTGATCTTTGAGTTTTTCACATCTAACATAGTGTTAAATACAGTGTGAAGTCATTAATGTTCCCTTGAATAAATTTCAGTTTGTCCTGAGAATCTCAAGTTCATGTGTACAGCTTTGGGGGGCAGGTGAATAGAATCACTGTTCTTTGAGTATCTACTATACACACTTTTTTTTTTTAAAAGATTTTATTTAGGGCGCCTGGGTGGCTCAGTGGGTTAAAGCCTCTGCTTTCGGCCCAGGTCATGATCTCAGGGTCCTGGGATCGAGGCCCGCATCGGGCTCTCTGCTTGGCAGGGAGCCTGCTTCCCCTTCTCTCTCTCTCTGCCTGCCTCTCTGCCTCCTTGTGATCTCTCTCCCGCTGTGAAATAAATAAATAAAATCTTTAAAAAAAAAAA
>LNAC01000179.1:2761852-2811561 GCA_002007465.1 Ailurus styani
TGAGCAGAGAGCCCGATGCGGGCCTCGATCCCAGGACCCTGAGATCATGACCTGAGCCGAAAGCAGAGGCTTTAACCCACTGAGCCACCCAGGCGCCCTACTATACACACTTTTTAATGTTAAGGTACTTCATGTGTGCAAATTGCTTGTGTTGCTTATGTCATAATCACTTGGTAATAAGAAACTCTGAGAGTTCACAGTGGGCTGATGTTGGGCCCACTGGATGGGGAGGAACTCAGAGAGATAGGCTGGCTATGGAGCTGGAGGTGCACCAGATTGAGTCCTCTGAAGAACAGACACCAATATGGGATTATACACTGGATGTGCAGGAGATTTCTTGGGGGACCCCCCTGTAGGAAGAAAAGGGAAGGAAGCCTGTAGATGGTGGGGAGAATCATCAGATCACAGTGCAATGTGAAAGAAAGAAGAAAGGAAGAAGAGTTGGTTAGGAAGAGGCTCAGACTGCAGTGAAGTTATAAGAAATTTCGGGTTGGCCTCAGGATCCTCATGTTCAGTTATTGGTTGTGGACAACCAGTGGGAAAGTGTGGTATCAGCAGGAACAGGGTATGGATCGAGAGAGCAGCAGCTAGGGCCACCTGTCAATTCTGCTCCTTTTGACAGGAGATCTGAGTGGTGCATTTTGGTGAATGTATTCCAAATTCCATTGTGGGATGGGGCAAACCTGGTTTAATCTAGCCAACTGATCCTGAGAAGTGTGTAGAGAAACAGTAAATTAGTATGGAAGAATGGTAATCTGGAAGTATTTGCCAAGGAGGAGCCAGTGTTCTGGGGTTGAAATAAGTGAAACAGAGAATGATAGGAAGAGATGCTTATGTCATTTATGCTGAGAGAAGTTAATTGAGCAATGGATACAAAATATACTTAATTATATAGATTTTGAATTTTTAGATTATTTTTAGTGTGGAAATGTGGACTTAATAATGGTTGATGGTATGTGCTGTATTAGAATTTGGAGAAGGGGCATCAAAGAGAATTAAAAGAACAGATCACCAGTCTACCCCAGTAGTATGAGAAAAGAGCTAGGTGGAGGCTTGGTGAAGAAGATTCTGAAAAGTTAATGAAACTCTTTTGTCCTTTCTTTCTATTTTTTGAAGGACCTGTTAGCATTCACTTGTTATTACTCATTTATAGTCTAAAAATTAATATATATCTTATAATTTTGTTGACATATGTGCATATCCTACACCATCCCTGCCCCCCACCCCACACTCTAAAGAGTATCTTCAAACTATTTGCAAACGCAGGTTTGATGATATAACTTTGTGGTAATTATATACTCTAGGGTTGTGATAAATGATTTTTAAAAAATTGAAGTATAGTTGACACAAAATGTTACATTGGTTTCAGGAGTACAACATAGTGATTTGACATTCTGATAAATGATTTTATAAGACAAATTCATGCCCCAAGACTTGTGTGTTGGTCTCCCAGATCTGCAGTGATCTTAGAGAAATTGTGTAATGATGTCTCCTGCTATAACCTGTTATTATCAACTAAATTAATTTTTTTGGCATGAATATACTAAGCTTACTTATATTTAGGGGAAATGTATTATCATAAATTTTCATTTTCTTGATTTATTTAAATCTGTAGGTGAATAAATGGGAGTTACTATTTACCAAATAATGAATAGCATTAATAGGATGTTTACTAAGAATCTTCTTAGGAATTGTAAATTTTTTGTAAACAGTGTAAGTGCTTTGCAAAATAGATGTTATGTGTTCTTCATATTTTACATAGCATGATAGATTCTGGTATCTACCCACTTTAATTTTTGGCATTAGAATATGTCGTCTATAATGCCAATAGTTAAAGTAGATAAGTGCCAACATATTTAATACATACCTAACACATTCTAACGTATTTTCCACATTTTTGTTGTCTTCAAAACTTACGCATACTGTAACTCATTATAATTACTGTAGTAAAATATTTTATTAAACATCTAAATTGCTTACTCTGTTTTAAAATAACAATCACTTTAGGATATTTTAGAACCTTGGGATTTTGATAATGTTAAAAGGATTTAAAAGAGAAAATACATATATTATGAAATGTAAAATATATAGGTACCGTTTTGATGACCTCTGAAATTTCAGTGAGTGTTTTATGTCCTGTAAAAGGGTGTTTTTCATTATTTGGACTGGGTTGCAAGTATTTTGGAATATAAAACATCCATAGCTCCCCTCTCACTTTCAGTCCACACACACACACACACACACACACACACACACACACACACACACACACATATCAGTGTATCTATAATCTGTTGTATGCATGAAACTTCTGTTTTGCTGCCAGAATCTGAGTTTCATTTTAGGAAGGTATCATAGGAAATGGGGCAAGCTGGAGGATAGGAAGGATGGCATGGCGTATGTTCCTAGCCTGGATCTTTGGACTGGAATGGGACCCTTGGATTAAAAGGGAAAGGCTAGAAGCTGCAAGAACTGTTTTCTTAAAAGACCTTGTAAAATTCTGTAACTATTGGAGCTACTTTAGGACCCATTCTTATTGACTCTTTATGGATTCCAGTCTTGCTCTGACATCCCTAAGTTTAATGGCTTTGAGAGCTTCTGGATTCAGCACACGACATAGATTTTGGGGACAGTTAGAGGTTTCTTCAGTGAGACTCAGTGAAATGGGGGAGAGAGGATATTGGATGATATTGGGTGACTATAGCTAAAGAAGATTGTTCAAATGAAAATATTAGTGTCAACCATTTGGGAGCATTAGAAATAATTGGAGAACACTTTGAATAGGTTAGCATTCAATTTGGGTATGTATATATGTATAGATACACCCTAGTGAAACACAATGATAATTTTATATTAATAAGAACTTTCTGTGTGTGTTTAAAACCTACATATTATTAATTTCTTTAGAATAATAAGTTTATTATAAAATGAATTTAAATTAATTAAATTAATTTTAAATTGTTCTGTTTTGTTGCCTAGGATGTATGGGACTCATGAGCTTAGTCAGAGGTGACTGTCCACAACCAGTTCTAACATGACAGTGAATGTCTTTGTTGAAACTTTGTTCAAGTTGCAATTACAACACATTGCTTCAGGTAGCAATTTCTAAAAGAAGTTGCCATATAAACTCCACTTAGTCTGTGGTTATACTCATTGTATAGTCCCACCCAGGAATAAATCCTGTACCAGCACTCTGTTAAAAAACATTGTCAAAGACCAGCTTTAATTTCCCATAGTAAACAGTTAGACAACTGAACAAAATAATGAAATAGATGTTTTTAGTGATTGGGGAATAAGCAGCATGAGACTGTGATCCTTGTGAGAAAGGCAGTAACTGTGAACACTGCAATATTCCTGGCTTTCTGCCTAGAGTCAATTTCCCATCCTGGGCACAAAAAGGAAACCCCAACAAATTCTGGAGGCCCACTGACTTAAGAAAATGAAGATCTGAGTCTGGGGAGCCCGAGGCAGCTGGAAGTTAAAGGGTGGAATTTTGGAAAGGGGGTTACTCTATACAAAAGGAGCTCCATAAATCTGCACAGGGTCTCTCTAGTCTTTGTTTAATACTGGGCTGCCCCTGTGTAGAATAAAGGTTCGCAAAGATGGACAAAGAGTCACCATGGAACTGTAAGTACTAATATTCCCAAAGGTCACAAAAGGCAGGAAGATACTTGAACTATGACCATCCATAATGGAGATTCCTGGAAATTTTGATGGAGATCCCAGGAGTCCTGACTCAGAAGTAGGAGTGAACTAACACTGGAGTGAAGGCTATTGTAGACCCAACCTAGCAAAATGTGGAAATAGGCTTCAAAGTGATAAAAATGGATCTTCAAGGTATTTAACTCTATAAAGGAAGCAAACACATCCAACATAACATTCACAATACACCGAGCATCCAACAAAAAATTAATAAACAAGATAAGAAGAAGGAAAATGTGACCCATAACCAGGAAACAAATTAGTCAATAGAAAAGGCACAGAAATAAACGAGTTGTTTGAATTAGCAAAGATGGTAAAAACATGAACTTAGTAGGGAGAGAAATGTGAACTATTAAAGACCAAATAGAATTTATAGGAATAAAAATACTATGTGTGAAAAAAAGAAATGATGGCCCCAAATTTTCCATGTTTGATGAAAGTTATAAACCTACAGATCCCTAAAGCACAATGCGCCCAAAGCAGGGTGAACACACACATGCTAACACAGATGCATCAAAGCATACTATAATTAAATTTGTGAAAACCACTGAAAAAGAATATTTTAAAAGAAAGGAAAAAGGCACATTATTTACAGAGAAACAAAGATAAAAATTACAGCAGATTTCTTATTTCATGATATAAGTGGATAGTGGAATGACATTTTTAAAGTACTGAAAGGAAAGAGAAGCTATCGACCTAAAAGTCAATGACCTAAACAGCAGCACTGTTTCCCCAAATAAAGCCAAACGAAGACAATTTTTTTTGGGGGGGGGGGAATTGAAAAGCATTGTTTCAAAAAAGCCTGAGACACAAGAAAAGTTGAAGTTCTTTAGGTGGAGATGAAATGAGACCAGATGAAAATGTGAATCAATACAAAGGAGTGAAAAGCACTGGTAATGCTAAATATATGGTTCAATATAAAGACCATTCCCTTTAATTTTTAGTTCTTTTTTAAAGTATATAATTGCTTAAAGTAAAAATAATGCAATGGATTTTGAGAGTTTATAACATCTGTAGAAGTAAAATGTATAATAATAGCACAAAGGGGAGGAGGGAGAAGTAAAAGAAGATGTACAAATGACAAATCCTTGAAAATATGCTCAACATTATTAGTCATTAGGGAAATGCAAAATAAAACCACTGTGGGGGGGGCCTGGGTGGCACAGTCAGTTAAGTGTCGGGCTTTTGGTTTTGGCTCAGATCATGATCTCAGAGTCATGAGGTTGTGCCCTGTGTCAGGCTCTGAGCTCAGTGCAGAGTCTGCTTGAGATTCTTTCCCTGTTTCTCTGCCCTTCCTGCTCATGCTTTCTATCTCAAATTAATAAATAAATCTTAAAAAAAAAATACTGAAATACCACCACATCTGCTAGATAAACTAATTTTATTTATTCCTTTTTAAAAAGGTTTTAGAGAGAGAGTGATTGAGAGATAGAAAAAGAGAGAGCACGAGTGGGAGCAGGAAGAGGGAGAAGCAGACTCACCGCTGAGCAAGGAGCCCTACCTGGGGCTCAATCCCAGGATCCCAAGATCATGACCTGAGCTGAAGGCGGATGATTAATGAACTGAGCCATCCAGTCCTCCCACCCCTGGAAGATTGTCTAATTTTAAAAAGACTGACCATACCAAGTACTGGCCAGGATGTAGAACAATTAGAACTATTATACATTGATTTTGATACTATAAATGGTATAGTTTGAGAGTTTCTTTTAAAGTTAAACACATACTGGGACACTTGAGTGACTCAGTCAGTTAAGCGTCTGACTATTGATTTCGGTTCAGGCCATGATTTCTGGATCATGAGATGGAGACCCCATCCGGCTCCACACTCAGTGGGGAGTATTTATTCTTCTTTACCTCTCCCTCTACCCCTTCCCCATGGCATGCATGAATGCTCTCTCTTTCAAATAAATAAGTAAATCTTTAAAAATAAAATTAAACGTAAAACTACAATGTGATTTAGAAATCCTCCCCCTCTGATTTTACCTAAGAGAAATGAAAAGTTAAGTTCACATAGACTTATACATGAATCTTCTTTGCAACTTTATTTATAGCAGCCAGAAAATGAAAATAACCCAGGTATCCATCAAGAGGTGATGGATTGATATATACCAACACAGACGATGGTATATTTATAGTATAGAATGTTATTTACAAGTAAAAAGGAATGAAATACTGGTGCATGCACCAATATAGATGAAGCTCAAAACTATTACAGTGAGTACAAGGAACCAGATTCCAAAGAGTATATAGTGTGTGATTCCATTTATATGAAACTATGGAGAAGACAACATTTATTTAGAACGACAGAATAAAGATCAGTGGTTACCAGGGAACAAGGCACATAGGGCATGGGTGTTTATTGACTTAGAAGGGACACTAGGTACTTTTAGTGGCCATGGATGTATACTATATTCTGACTGCAGTGGTTATATGGTATATATACTTGTGAAAACTCATTGAAATGTATAACTAAAATGGATGTGTTTTACAAATGTAAATTATACCTCAATAAAGTTGATTAAAAATGTGTCATCACTAGAACAGAAAGGAAATTAATTCTATTTGGCTGAAGAGTGGACACATTTTGAAGAGTCCTGTGTCCTTAAAGTCCCACATTAAGCTTGTTTACAGCAAGGAACGGAATACAAAAATATGTAACTATAGAGAGAAAATAATTGGGTTCATTTGCTAATTTCTATCCTTGATCCTGTATAGGCTGTTAGTACTTGTTTCTGGTTCAAAGTGAAAGTATCTTTGAATTATTTTGGCATCATCATTCTTAGAATCAAGTCCAGCCTCTTGTAGTCTGTGGTAACTTAAGTGTCTACTGCAACTTAAAACAATTATTCTGTGAAATAAAAATAATAGGGGCATTTGGGTGCCTCACAGTGAGCATCTGACTCTTGTTTTCTGCTCAGGTCATTATCTCAAGGTGTGGGATTGAGCCCCGAGTTGGGCTCTGTGCTCAGTGCAGAGTCTGCTTCAGATTCTCTCTCTTCTTCCCTCTCACTCATTTTCTCTCTCAAATGAATAAATAAATAAAACCTTTAAAAAAATGAAATAAAAATAATATATAACATAAGCATAGATATAGTGGAATAAGTGATAAAATCTTAGAACGTTAAACACCTAGAAATTTTTCCAATACTTGAGGCCAGGGAAGATGAAATTACTACCCAACACCACAAAACTGAAATCTCTGCTTTTAATTGATACTGAATTTTAAAATAGAGTCCGTTCTTCCTGCTTTTTGTTACTCTGTCCTTATCCATTCTGCCTTATATCTCCCTAGATGGGGGGCTTTTCACCTTTCTCAGGCTTGTTTTTCCTGTTCCCACCTTTGTGCCTTTGCTTATATTACTCCCTCATGTGGAATGTCCTTTTGATTTTCAGCAAATAAAGATGGTCAAGGAAATTGCCATGATGTTAGAATATCGCAATGTGTTTCTGTTTCTTAAGAAAAATATAATACTTAATAAAATACATTCACCTGTATCATTTTTGCCACAATCTTTATGTCCATTCAGTCATGGACTGAATTGTGTTCTCCCAACCTGTATAGTTTGGGTCAAAGCCATGACCTTGATTGTTTTTGGAGTTGATTATTTTTGGAGATAGGACCTTGAAAGAGCTGATTAAGGTTAAATGAAGTTGTAAGGGTGGGGCCCTAATCCAGTAGGACTGGTGTACTTATAAGGGGAAGAGACTCCAAGAATGCACATGCACAGAGAAAAGGTCATGTGAGGATACAGTAGGAAGCCAGGCACCTGCTATCCAAGGAAGAGAGGCTTCAGGAGAGGACAACCCTGCCAGGACTTTGATCTTTGACTTTCAGACTTCAGATCTGGGAGAAAATAAATGTCTGTTTAAGCCACCTAGTCTGTGGTATTTTGCTATGGTTGTCCTTCCAGACTAACACAGTTTCCTTTGAATACTTTCCTAGATCCATGTACTCCATGCAAGTATTTCTAACCCATAGTTAGTGTTTCCTCTATCCTTAGTATCTATTTTGTAATTTATTATGTTTTATTTGCTTTAGTTTTTTTATAGACAGTTATATCATAAGGTATATATAAAATAATGCTTTTAGAAAATTCATTATTTAGTGCCTAGGGGTACTTCTGTAGCAAACTAGAATTATTTGTTGGTTTGACCCGAGGTCTACAAGGCTTGCTTATAGGCATTTATTGATGATGATAAGAAAAATGCCCTTAAATTGAATAGTCATCTTTGAATTGTACACTTTATTTGCTTATCAAAGACTCATCCTCAGTCAATACTTTCTAAAAAAGACTTATTTATTTATTAGAGAGAAAGAGACAGAGAGAGCATGAGCAGAGGAAGGGTAGAGGGAGAGAATCTCAAGCTGACACCCTGCTAAGTGTGGGGAGCCCCACACTGGGCTTGATCCCACGACCCTGACCTGAGCCAAAATCAAGAGTCAGATGCTTAATCGACTGTGCCTCCCAGGCACCCCAATCAATACTTCTATAAAAAAAATTATACTGTAAAAGACAAGGTCTTAATTAACAAGCTGCTATTTTTCATAGCACAGTGGAAACCAGATCTTAAGTTGTACATTTTTTTCCTCCTTAGATGTCTTTTGTACACAAATTAATACAGAATTCTTTAGGCTTACATAGGTGTGTCTCATCTCCTGTGAAGGTACATAGCACATCTTTTATTTCTTTTGTATTATATCACTTATCAAGGAGAAGAGGGAGAGAAGGAGAAAGGAGTGGAAGAAGGGAGGAAATGACAGCTCCATACTTCTCCATACATTCTTTGTGGCTTCTTCATAAGAAGGAAAAACATTCCAAATTCAGAGGTATAAGTCAGTGAAAGATGCAGGTAATATCCAGTATTAAGTAGAGGGTGAGATATTCAAATTCAAGATTGAGGGTTAGTGGGAGTAAAATGGTTCTGTATGGGAGATGCTGAGAGAGAAAATTATTGAAGTAAAAGAGACCAGCAGGGAGTTGGAGGGCTGGTGGGAGGGATGAGTGGAGAGAGAGGACAGACAGGTGACTGGGGAGAGTGGGCGACTGAGGCCAGGAGAAGTGCTAGCTGCTGACAGTTGAAGAGCATGGAAAAGAGATAATGACTAACACGTAATACTTGAATGAATTGCTGTGCATTTTCTGTCTGAACTATTCACTAAAATATATGTTACTCTCTGAAGCTTTCCTCTTCAAATTTTGCTACGTAATGAAGAGGAGGACATGGGGAAAATCTTCTGTGTTACATAACTAAAAAGAATGTTTAAACCTATACATCTTGACAGTGTTCCTGATTGCAATGAAAATCAAGAGCTGTTGGGGCCCCTGCGTGGCTCAGTTGATTAAGCATCTGACTCTTGGCTCAGGTCATGATCTCAGGGTTGTGAGATCAAGCACCATGTTGGGCTCTGTGCTGAGTGTGGAGGCTGCTTAAAATTCTCTCTCCCTCTCCCCCTCTGCCCCTCACTCTTCCTCCCTCTCTAAAAACAAAAAAGAAAATCAAGAGATATTTAAAATATTTTAAGTATCCATAATAACATGAGGGTATTATCATATTTGGTATATTTTCACTCTTCACTGTCTTGAGAAATAGCTTTAAGTCTTGAAATAAGTTTATATAAGTCCTTTAACTTGATTCTTTTTCAAATATTTTTGGGCTATTTTCATCCATATGTATGTATGTATAAATATAGATGTATATTAGGGTCTAAGTGTGTGTGTGTTAGAATCAGCTTCTCATTTTCTATAAAAAAAAAGCCTCTGGGATTCTTGAATGCAGCTATATTGAACTTGGAGATCAATTTATGGAGAATGAACATCTTAATAATATAGAGTCTTCTAAATAAGACAAATGGCATATCTCTCCACTTATTTAGGTCTTTCCATATTTTCATCAGTATTTTGCAGTTTCAAATATCTAGCACATCTTTTGTTAAATTAATTCCTAATATTTTAATGTTTTTAATGTTTACACATGGTAATGTTAAAACTTTCATTTTCCAATTATTTGTTTTGAGTCTATAGAAATACAATTAATTTTTGTTAATTGACCTTGGATTCAGAGACTTTGATAAATAGAGCGTTACTTATAGAATTGTTTTGTTGATTCCTTTAGGATATTTTATGTATTCAAACATGACATCTGCAAATAGCAACAGTTCTAGTCATTTCTTTACAACCTGAATATCTTTTATTTTTATTTTGTTTTATTGCCATATAGCACTTGCAGTACTGTGTCAGTAGAAGTGGTGAAAGTGCTCATCTTTGCCATGTTCTTTATCTTAAAGGGACCTATTCAATATTTTACTATTAACTATAATGTTAGCTGTGGGTTTTCCTTAGACACACTTTATTAAATCGTGGAAGTTCCCTTCTATCCTTAGTTTGCTGAGTGTTTTTATCATGAATCATGTTTAATTTTTGTCAAACATTTTTTCTTCATCTATTGAAATAATCATGTGATTTTCTTTATTTTTTTAGTGTGGTTATTTTCCATTAATTGATCTTTGATTTTTTTTTTGAAAGAGAACACTTGCATGCATGCACACATGTGCACATGTGGAAGAGGGAGGGATGGGAGGGGCAGAGGGAGAGGGGGAGAGAGAGAGAGTGAGAGACAGAGATACTTAAAGCAAGTTGCACACCCAGCATGGAGCCCTGCATGGGGCTTGATCTCATGACCCTGAGATCATGACTTGAGCAGAAACCAAGAGTTGGTGCTCAAGAGACTGAGCCACCCAGGCACCTGGGATCTTTGAATTTTGAGTCAAACTTGCATTCCTGGAATAAACACCACTTGGTCATAATGTGATAGCTTTATTATATTTATTTTATTATATCCACAGTCTCTACAAATGTATTTGCTCAAAGTTTACAATGAGAATGAAAGTCTTCACTTCACATATCTCAAATCATTCTCTGTAACTTTGATCTATGATTTCTTTAGATATACATAGTAACTTTTATATAAAGTACCAGATATTTTCTTTTCTTTTCATATGAGATATTTAATTTGGACTGTTACACAAACACCTTCACTCTATTCCTCCCTTTCCTCAGACCCAATCATCTTCTCCAGGATTTTCTGCTGTTGGCAACTCCATACATTTTAGCATCCAAATCAGAAAAACATGGTTCTTCCTCTGTCATTCTCTATTTTTGATCCATAGTCAAATATTGCAAACTCTATATCTTAAGAATTCTTCAGTGCCACTTCCCTTTCTGTATCCTGTCATTGCCTAGGTACTCACCGTATCTCTCCTGCATTACTGAAACCATACTCTAACTGGCTTCTGTTGCCATTACCAGGCTGTCTTTTACATTGCTACTAGTTGACCTTTCTGAAAAATATATTTGCCTTTTCTGCTTAAAATTATTTAATGTCTCCTTTTTTGTTTTTAGCACATGAACTTATTAATGCAGTTCTTTAACTTCAAGACTTGTTCCTTGTTAAAGAAATGTCCAGAAAGGGTTTGAGCTGAAAATGAATTCCACATAACTTAGCATGGTGAAAAACTATCACGTCTATGCAATAACCCTAGTCAACATTTCCCTAACTATAGCATAATAAAGAATTAAACACTTAATTATAGCACAGCCAGGATGATGGAAACTGTCTTATTCCCAGTATTGTGTGGTCCAGTAGTTACATACTCAATTAAAAAAATTGTCAAGTTATTCACATTTATTTGGCTCTAAATCTATTTTAATTTGTGGAAAGCATAAAGGCCCATGACCCTAATGGAAAACTCATCTTAATCCTATTCATATGGAAAATTAGGCTGCATTTGTTGAAATGCTAATGATTGAAATTAAACATTTTAGCTCAAATGTCTCTTCATTCCTAATTCTTTACCCTAGTTCTAAAGTCAGAAATTATCCATTCTTTTCTTATGCTCTGAAAGCCCCTTTAAGCTCATATTGCCTTGCTTTGCAGTGAGTACTGGATGTTGAAGTTTTTGAGGCAAGGGCATAATAATGTCTCATGCAGAGTCTGGCTCAAAGATATGATATACTAAATATGAATCAAATTATGCCAAGACTAAAATTATAAGAGTATAGACACGGAGCTATTACATACATGAACCTTATACAAAGCCAGCTTTGGAAACTCTGGTTTTTACTTCCTCCCTGCCTTCCAAATCCAGAGTTTCATGGAAATGCAAATGTAAGAATATAAAAAATAACTTCTTATATTTGTATTAGTTAAAAATTGGTACTTGTTTCTATTTAAATATTTTTTTGCTGGAGTTTTATGAAGTAATGCTCCTGTCTTGCCAACAAGGCCAATACATCTTTTGGTTTTTCTATCCCCTTAGACTTCAGGTATTTGGCTTTGGTATGCTATTATTTTTTATTGTTTGCCATTATTCACTTAATTTTTTATGGGAAAAAATATTTTGTTTTTTCCTTATTTTTTATTTTGTCTTACAATAACTGCATGAAGTAAATTAAATCAAGGTTTTAAATACAAGCAGAGAAAAATTTTAATGAGCAATTTGAAGTACGTTTTGCATATGGTCAACATATTTAAAAATTTCATTTGCTTTTTACTTTAATCTTGGATATAAGAAAGGCATCATAAAAGCAGAATCTTAGCAGATGCATGATCTTCACATGTGGTTTGTGAGCACAGATCACTAATGACTAATGCTAACTTGTTTATTATTTCCATTCCTTGTGGAAACTTTGATGAATAGAAAGTTAGATCATGAGCAAATTGTAGCTTTCCAAAAAAAAAAAAGCAATTTGTATCATGGTACAAAAAATAAATATGCAAATTCACTTAAGGCATATTGCTATATTAAATTTATTTTGAAAATTTTCTATCTACATCAAAATCCTCTTTGATAAATTTAGTTGTTAAGCCGGTAAAAATGGAACCCCTAAAATATATCATTCTGGCAAATTAATCCAGAGTATGAGCAAGCAAATTAAGTAGGTTTATCTCCAACATCAGGATGAAATTACAAGGTTTAAAATATCTGGTAAATGTAGAGACCAGAGATACTTCTGCCGTATTTGGGAAATAGTGCTTTTGCATCTTTTCTTTTTTTGGATACCCTTATTAGTTGGATGATTTGGGACAAGACTGTATGTTGTCTCTGAGCCTGTATTTTTACCTCTGACATGTAAAAACATGTCTGCCCCATCTACAATAGTTAGTCCAATAAACATTTCTTAAGCTCCTATTGTGGGACATAATGCCTCTTCTAGATATTTATGTTACGTGACAGAAGAGACAGAAATAAGTAGGAAGATACATAATAACCACAATAAATCAATAAACCATAAAGCAAGTTAGAAGATAGGAAATGATGTGGAAAAAAGTAAAGCAGGGTAAAGACAGAAAGTTTCTGGTGGGAAGGATGGTCTTATTGCTATTTAAAATAGAATTCTCAGGGTAGGCTCCATTGAGAAGGTGGCATCTGAGAAAAGACTCAAGATTATAAAGGAATCAACCACCAAGGAACATTCCAGCCTTAGGGATTCACTAGGGCAAAGATCCAAGGCATGTTTGTTGAGTTGGCACTCAGCAAGGAGGCCAGTGTGACTAAAATGGAGTGAGTGGAAAAGTGGTAGAAATCAGAGAGGTAAGGAGGACAGGGGTACAGGTTGATCATGTAAAGTCTTGTAAGCCATGGTAAGCAGTTTGCTTTGATTCTGGGGGAGATGAGAAAAGTTATGAGGGTTTGATTAGGAGTGATATGATTTGAATTGGGTTTTAAAAGTACCACTGTAACTATTGTTTTGAGAGTATATTTAAGAGAAAAAGAGTAGGAGAAAGGAAACCTTTAGGAGGCTATAGAGGAGATCTGAGAAAGATGATGTTGGCCAATGGACTAGGCTGCTAGGACTGGAGGTGGGGTGAAGTGCTTGATTTGTAGATATCTTTTGAAGGCAGAGCCAACAGCATTTCCTGATAGATTGGATGTGGGATGTGATAGGTAAGTAGTCAGGTTGCTCAGATAGTTTGACCTGAGCATCTGGAAGGATGAAGTTGCCATCAACTCACATAGGGAACTTACAGGTGGACTAAATTTTGAGAAGGAACAATCAGAAATTCATTTTGATAATGTTAACATTGAGATGTCTATGTGATATCTAATTTAGGATAATCTAATTTATGCTATAATTGAAACTAAGTCTCAAAATCTCAGTGACTTAACATATCAAATGGTTACTTATCACTCATGTTATACATAAAACATACGTTACACACACAGACAAAGGGACCAAAGCTGATGCAAAGACTGCTTTATTGTAACTGCATTTAGAAATATATGGCTTCCAGGATCATGAAATAGGGGAAGAGAAGAACTAGAGAGTTGTCTTGGCTCTTAATATATCTGCCCAGAAGTGCCATGTACTTTCTCCTACAACCCACTGAGCGAACTTAGTCATATGGCACCATCTAATTGTAAAAGGGTGGGAAATACAGATGTTGATAAATGAGCAGACATTCAGCTGAGAGGTCTGTGCTGTGATATGAATTTGAGAGTGATTTGCCATGTGAATAATATTTAAATCCAGGGGATTGTGAAATCACCAGGGAGAGAACAAAGTTAGAGGAGAGAAGAGGAAGAAGAATTGAGCCTTGGGGTGCTCCATTGTTTATAGGTCTGAGAGTGGAAGAAAAAAAGCTAAGGAGACTGAAAAGGACCATATAATGAGGTAAGAGGAAAACCAGGAGCCTAAGGTGTCCTGAAATTCAAGTGAAGAAAGGGTATCAAAGAAAATAGAGTAATAAACTATGACAGAACTACTGATATTTCCAGTATGATGAGAACTGATAATTGACCATTATATTGACAAGGTGGAGCTCATTGGTGTCCTCCATATATTGAAGGCCTTATATAACAACTTTTTGGAGTGGATTTAAGAGACAGCTCAAGGAAAGGAATTGGAGATTATAAGGATAGGCAATTCTTTTTGAGAAAATATAATAAAAAGGGTGAAATAAATGGAGTGTCAGCTAAAGAAAGAAGAGTGATCAAAACTGAGTTTTTTTTAAAAAAAGACTTTATTTATTTATTTGAGAGGGACAGTGAGCAGGAGGGGGAGGGAGAGAGAATTTGAAGCAGACCCACGCTGCATCAGAGCCCATTGCAGGACCTGATCCTACAACCATGAGGTCACTACCTGAGCCCAAACCAAGACCTGGAAGCTTACTGGGACTGAGCCACTGAGCCACCCAGGCACCCTCAAACAAGGTTTTGTTAAATGAGAAAAATAATAGCCCATGTGTATGCTAATGGGTGGACAGGAAAACCCTGATGCAGGAGACAAGGACAAAAGTTGCTGAAGTCATGTTCTTAACAAGGGGGAGTAGATATGTCTGCTGCAAGTGAAAAAATTGATTAGCTAGGGACAAGTAGGAAGATAGAATTGAAGAGTGAGATGTAGTGATGGGTATCTCTGTAAAGGCTTGTGTGCAAGTGTTTATGGAAGTTGTGCCTTGGATTTGGCATGAACACCAAATGAAAGAAAGTCAAAAATAACAGGCAAATATAAGTTATTATTAAACTATGATTAGCTTTTAATAGCTTAGCATTGGTGAAAACTTCCAGGAAAGAGTCCAAAAGGATAGAGCAGGCCAGGCTCCTTTGGAAGAAGATGGAGCCTATCTAGAGGCTGTTGGGAGACTAGAGTATGCTGCAGGCTTTCTGGAAATCATCTTTGCAGAGATGATGTTCACTCGAGAAACAAAGGGAGACTGAGGATTATCCTAAATTGTTCCTATGGAAGGATGAATTAGGAATTGAATGTGTTGAGACTTATACCTCTTTGCTAACTTGTGTTTATATAGCTGTGTTAGCTCATAAACTAATCTATAGCCAATAGTTACCATATTAACTCAGTGGCATGGGCCTCATTTGTATATGTCACATGTAAGCAAGCAGTAGCCTTTCACAAGGGGTCAATGCTTTGAGACTCAGTGGGCCACATTTAGGAAAGATGCACCTTCTAAATGATATCATTTATATGTTTGCTTGAAAACATTTATATTCTGTTCTACAGTAGTAATTAATGCCTTCCTAATATGGGATAAAATGAACTCTCTCAGGATCAGAGTGCTACCCAGACACCTGACAGACTTCTGTTGCCTTAGTCATTATCATTTCCTTTTGGGACAAAACTAAACAATGCAGAGATTTGTTCTGGTGTGTGTGTGTGTGTGTGTGTGTGTGTGTGTGTGTGTGTGTGTGTGTTTTCCTTATTAATTTAAATTGTCAATAATTGACCAATTAATTCCATGAATCATTGGAACTCTTCTAACTTTTTGGACTTATAAAAACTATGCTCTCTTGAATTAGTTGATGCTATATCATCCAGCTGCCATGGTCTGGCAAATCAAGCCCCTTTTCTGCTATAGTTCTAAAGATTTTCCAAGAATACTAGTAAATCACAGAATCATAGAATTTTCCAGAGCATTCTACACTGCAGAGGTTTGTGTCCAGAGGAGTGAAGGATTTTAGTGGCCCTGTGGTAGCCCACTGCCAACATCTATATTGACCAAAGAAGGGAAAGGCTGTGTACTAGAGTTGCCAGGGGAGCCTCTCTCTGGTTCTGTCAGAGAGCCTTTTATGAAAAACACAATTAATTCATTCTTCCACTCCAGCACTTTTAACAGGATAACCGTTGACAAACTGCCAGGCTTTTACTAGCCAGAACAGAAACAGACATCACTATGTCATAACAGTCCTAAACAGGAGCGTCTGTGTTTTCTACTGCACCATTGGAAGAATCTGAATTTTTGATGCATTGGCCTTATGTGCCCACCTTGCTTATGAGGCTTAAATTGATATACTGAACATACGGAGATTTTCAAAACCTTTTATTTTTTTCTTACATACATTTCGAATTCTTGTAAACATGATACATATCTATGTTAAAAAAATATAGAAGAGTTTATAATTAAAAGCCATTGGCCCCACCTCATCTTCTCCCACATGTAATTCTGTACCCCAGTGGCAACAGTTTTCTCTTTTAAGTGTTTCCATCTTAAACTTCTTTGCTAGTTAACTTTATATACTTCTCTGTTATGTATACTATGACACTATTTCTTAATTTTCCGCAGACATTGTTTATTGACTTACTGTTAGATGCAGATTTAGATCAGTTATCTCCCCCACACCTTTGGCACCACCACCATCACCACCTTCCAGTTGGTTATGGCATGATTTTATGACTTCTATTGGTTATTGTTACATAATTTATAACAATACCAATTGTTGTACAGTATCTCCATACTCCTCACTTCATACTCTACAGACATCAGTGCTCCTGGTCTGCATTTCAACCTCTTCCTTGTTTCTGTCTCCCAAATTACATCATTTATGCTTCCATTTATACATGTCAAGTTGAAAAGCATTTGTATTGTGTTCTGTATTCACAGTTAACACATTCTGATTTATGTATAAATTGACTCTAAGGTTGAAAATCGACATATTCTGGTCTGTGAATTTTTTTTCTGGCCACCTTCAGTAATTATCCCATATCATTCTACATTTTATGTCCTAAAAAGTCACTGAAATTCTTTTTTCTTTTTAATGATGGTTCATCTCTGGGTCTCTTTTGTTGTAATTTTATGCCATCTTCATTTTTTTACTTTTGATAAAATCTAGAGAAGGAAAAAGGGTAAAAAAGTGTCTCAGTCCACATTGTCTTTCTCCGGAAGCTCCTTTTTAACTTGGGCCCCCCACTCCCTCCCCAATACATATGTAACAAAAGAAAGTGTTGTACCAACAATATCTAACTGGATTCATGTTTTCAGTAACCCACTATTGGAACTCCATTTTATACATACTGTCTTTTTACTTCTGAAGTTTAACATTTCATTACTGCTTTAAATTTAGGAAGGAAAATGTTCTAATCCAAGACACCCTGAGATGGCAATGAGAAAGGCAAACAAATTCTGGAAAATGGAAAGAAATGTGTAAAAACCAACCATTGATTTTAATTGTCTTTTTATTCTGACATTCTTAAAAATATATCAAAAATGAAAATGTTTTCTTTTAAAGTTCTGGCATGATATCTTGATTCTTTATTTAGTTTCCTCCAATTACAGTTTACACTATGCCTGGCAGGCAATTGCCCGTTTTGATATCTTCATCTGCACTGCAGGATGAGATAGTAATATACTTTCCACTGCCTTCTGTAAAGCCTGGTTTACAGTTTTAATAACTCCTTGGAACAAGTTACTGTACAATATAAACATATATTCCTGTTTATTCAGAGTGACAATTTTGTTATTGCTGTATTATGAAAACAATTGTGTTTCTAAATAAAATATACTCATAAATTAAAACCAAGAGATCAGCTTAACTACAATATGTACACAATCTAAAGTCCCAAGAATTTTGTCTCACAAAATCATCTTGCCTAAAACAGTTGTCTACAATAAAGTTAATATCTACATGATTCCTATTTTAAGTATGTCAAATTTATGTCTCCCTGTTTTCTTATTATTTCCTGAAAGTACTTTTTTTTTTAGGGGGGCATATTTTCTTTACCACTTTGTGAGGCTTGAGGAATGTCTTGATGTGCCAGCAGGACAGACTGCTTTGTCCTGGACTGAAAGTGGCCTTGTGAAAAACTGACTTCAGAAAAAGAGAGGTCTGTAGCTTAGTGGTGAGAGGCCTGGCTTGGAGGCCAGAAAGTGGGTGCCATTCCTGGCTCATCTTCTTACTGACTACTTGACCTTAGACATTTGACTTACTCTTTCAAAGCTTATGAATGGGAACTATAATAGTATTTACCTTAGATAGCCTCCAAGAGGCTAATATAAAGCAATTTATGTAAAACACAGCAAAATGCCCACACTTATAAAATACACATTAAGTGTTAGTTATTTTTATTCTTATTATCTTGACTTGTTAATTATTCAAAAGTATTTATCCTGTCTGAGCACATAGAAATATCTACGCACATGAGTTTCACCTTGTTTTTGAGGACCTAAGATGCATTCTGAAGATAGTTTTCCAATAGGAAAATGATAGGAGCTTCTCCTCTTTCACATTATGACCATGATTCAAATTTTGGGAATTGCTTGCATAATGTGCCGATAGAAGTAGTAAGTCTAACCTTAATCTTTCTTCCACTTATGAGGTCAAGTTAGTATATATAACTTATTTATATTCAAATCCCTGTTTTTATTAAGGTGCTTTCAGTGGCTTAACATGGAGATTAGTTTCATAAAACCTGTTTAACTTTCACTTGACATAGCAAACAAATCCCTAAATTTCTAAGCAGAAGTTTGTGTGTCCCCAACTGGGTAAAGAAGAAAAGATGAACCCCAGGGTAATGGTGGCGGGCTGAGGGGAAATACTAAAGGCTTGTTTACATTTTGGCTGTACCACTAACTTTCTTTGTGATTTAAGTCAAGACACTTTATTCATTCATCATTGTATGCATATTTATCTTATACTATGTTCCAGGAACTAGAATAGAGACAAATAAAACTCCCTTCCTTAGGAAACACAGTTTAGTTTGGAAAGCAGACCAAGTACAATACAACATATATGACAATACACAGTGACAACACATACATCACTGAATGACATGTATGCATATATGATGTGTGTGTGGTATGTGGTAAAATGTGTATACTGTGAAACCTATCTTACTATATTTTGTTAGTTTTTGTTATTTATTTGTGTGTGTGTATTCTGCATGATATTTGCTAAATTTCTGGAATCTTTAAATTTATGTCTTTGAGTTAAAAATAGCACTACCCTATGATTCAGCAATCATACTACTGGGTGTTTATCCAAAGAATACAAAAACATGGATTCAAAGGGATACATGTACTCCTCTGTTTACAGCAGCATTATTTACAATATCCAAGATGTGGAAACAGTCCAAGTGTCCATCACTTGATGAATGGACAAAGATGTGGTATATCTATAGTCAATGAAATATTATTCAGCCATTAAAAGATTGAAATTTTGCCATTTGCAGTGATATGGGTGGAGCTAGAGTATAATGCTAAGTGAAATAAGTCAATCAGAGAAAGACAAATACTATATGACTTCACTCATATGTGGAATTTAAGAAACAAAACAAACAGGCAAAGGGACAAAGAGAGAGAGAAAGAGACAAATCAAGAAACAGACTCTTAACCATAGAGAACAAATGTATGGTTACTAGAAGGGAGGTGGGTGGAGGATGGGTGAAATAGGTGATGGGTATTAAGAAGTGTACTTGTGATGAGTACCAGGTGATGTGTGGTTGTTGAATTACTATATTGTACACCTGAAATTATTATAATGCTGTATGTTAATTAACTGGAATTAAAATAAAAACTTAAAAAGCCAAAAAATTATATATTTGACAACATTTGGGAGATTTTCAGTCATTATTCCCTTAAATATTTTTTTCTGCCCCATTATCTTTCTCCCCTCCCTTCTGGGATTACAAATATATATATAAATATATGTAAATAAATATGCATGCATACATATAAAAGAAATCTTTTCTATTCTCCCACAGATATTCAAGGCTCTGTTAAATTTTCAAAATGTCTTTTCTTTTTCTTCTTTTTTCTAGTATTTTATATTAAGTTCATTGACATCTATAGTTTAAAAATATTAATAAATATTAAAGTTCATTTGTCATCTCCAATTTGCTCATAAACTGATCTATTGAAGTTTTATTTTACATATGTAGTTTTTATTTCTAGAATCTCCTTTTGGTACTTTTTTATCGTTCCTATTTCTCTGCTGAGATTTATTACATTTGTTCATTCATCATGAGCATATTTTCTGTTATTGAGCATAGTTATAATATCTGCTTTAAAATATTTGTCTTCTAACTCCAAAATCTGGGTTATCTCAGGGTTTCTTTCCATTGGTTGCCTTTTTTCTAAATATGGGTCATGTTTTCTGTTTCTTATAATCTAGGAGTTTTTGATTACATGCTAGACTTTATGAATGATATGTTCCAGAGACTCTGGGATTCTCTTATATTCCTCAGAAGAGTGTTCACTTTCGGTTTAAGCTAGCAATAAACTTGGCTAAATTCACACTACCAGCTCTGTCTCTCCTGTAATGGGTAAGAGCTAAAGTACCTATTTGGTTCTTTTTAGTCCTAACTGGGCTACTTACAGTCTTCCCTGAGTGTGCATAGTGCAGGGTTTACCAGAAATTTGGGTAGAGTTTATGTACAGCATTTGGAGCACTTCCTCTCTTGCTCTTTCCTTTTTGGGATTTACCACTCACTTTCCAGCTGCTGTGGTCACCTGCACCCTGTTCTTTCATTCTTCACACCAGAAAGATGGTTGGATTCTATCAGAGTTCTAGCTACCCAGCTCTAAGCCAAAGTGGGCCCTGTCCTGGGACCACAGGCTATAAGAAAGGGGAGCTCACTCAGGGGTGATCCCCTCTTTGTGTGGATTCTTTCCCGTATCCAGATCCTTCCTGCTTTGGCTTGTTCTCCATTATTTTTAGGTAATTGTTTTTTTTATATTTTGTCCAGAGGGTATAATTGTTAATCTATAGGAAAATTGTCCAATAAGAGCTCTTCAGCCAATACCAGAAAGGGAATTCTTGATTTAAGAATGTAACCATGCCAAGGATTAGGGTTAGTTGATTTAAGCATATTTATCTATTTATCTATCTGTGCTGGGTGTTGTAGTATGCTATAATTTAAGGATGATGCAAGGTAATTGAACTCACCCCTTTAAAGTTTATTTTTAGAGTAATGCAAAGTGATGAAAAGAGAAGTTTGTCTTAAATATATGACTGAAGTATGCTGATGATTTGGGTCTCTGTATAGGTGTGTTGTCCAAAATGGTAGTCTTGCTATGCCTGGCCACTTAAATTTTAAATAAAGTAAAACTGGGGTTCCTGGGTGGCTTAGTCAATTGACTCTTGATCTCAGTTCAGGTCTTGATCTCAGGATCATGAATTCAGGTTGCTCATTGGGCTCCACACTGGACATGGAGTCTACTTAAAAAACTAAAAAAAAAAAAAAAAAAGATAAAGTAAAATAAAAATTTAGTTCTTTATTTATACTACCCACATTCTATTACTTAATAGCTACATCTGGCTAGTGGGCTCTGTCTTGAATACAGAAAAGTAGTATATTTCCATGACCAGGGAAGGTTCTACTAGACAACACTGTTCAACAGAATGCTTCTCTGTCAAGCAGACAAGTATGCTTATTGGGAATTGCATGTGTTTAGTAGGTCATCTGAAATCCACTGGGATAGAGGAGCCTGGGTGGGTCAGTCAGTTAAGCATCCACCTCTTGATTTCAGCACAGGTCATGATCTCAGCATTAAGAGGTCAAACCCTGAGTCAGGCTCTGTGCTTAGTGTGGAGCCTGCTTAAGATTCTCTCTCTCCCTCTGCCTCTCCCCTGTTCTCTCTCTCTCTTAAAAAAAAAAAAGGAGAAAAAAAAAAAAGAAAAGAAAGGAAAGGAAAGGGAAGAAAGAAAGACAGATGAAATGAAATCCACAGGTACAGAATCCATTACCAACTAAAGCCATACCTCAGTGGACACTGATATTCACTCTTTTGTCACATTGGCTATTTTTTCTCATTGTGGGTTGACAAACTACATACATCATTGCTTTGTTCCTGTGAAATATCTCTGTGGTCTTAAAAGCAGTGATAGTTTGAATGATTTCTTTTTACTGAGGACTTAACTATGTTCTAGGCACTGTGCTCTGCACTTTATCTGCATTAGCTCATGTAATCATTACAACTATATGTCATAAGTGCTATTAGTATCTCCATTTTCTAGATGGAGAAGCCAAAACAGAGAGTTAGGTAACTTGCTTCAGTCCTGTAATAGGTGAGGCATGAAGCCAGGATTTAACTGTGGAAGAATGAGGGAAGTAGAAGAATATTTGATATTTTGATATTCCCTGTGGGAAACTGTCCAAATATTAAAACTTGAGGACAACACTGCTTTACTTTCATGAAAAGAAGTACAGCACAAAGAATTACACAGAAATTAGTCATATCTTTTTAGACTCATATAAAAAACTTGTTAGTATTATGCCTTTGTCAGTTACATAAATTCCTGATCTAGGAGTGTTTGTGGAAAAATATTTATACTGCCTTCCCTTTCACCTCTCTCAGATGCCAAAGTTCCTTTCAAATTACAGCTTTGAAATCACAGTACATTTTTCTGATTCTGACGGATATTGCTCTCCAGACCCAAAGCTCTCACCCTATTTTTATACCTTGTAACAGTATAATTTTTTGTTTGTTTTTAATTTTCTAACTAAATTTGATTTACATTTTAATAACTCATATTAAATATACATTGCCATGTTTTAAATTTATTTATTCTACATAAAAGAATTCCTTTGCTAAATTAGTGTACTTTCATTTGGAAGGTTTCATCTTTTTTATTAGTATGTATTGATTGTTCTTTTTCACTGATTGCTTTTCCACCATAACCCTTTCTTGTACTCCTTAATATTATATGAGAAATGTCTCAATGGTTTTGAACTCTTAAATTTAACAATGAGGTAGAAGTTTCCTTTTCTAAGGAAGTGACCCATCCAAGAGAGGAAGCACTGTGGTCACAATGCTGAAGCTGGAGCCCAGAACTGCTTTCTTGCTCTGTTTGTTATTTCTCAACTACTGCATCACTTCTTGCTACCAGAAAATGTGACTTGGTGGTACTATCAGCTCAAGCCTTATCAGCCCTCTTTAGAAACAGAATGGATGGAACTGATTGTTTAAAGTCCCTTTAGATCTTTATTTTTTATAGAAGAGTAACATCTGTAAAATATATTTTTCCCAAAAAGGAAAGTATGACCATTATTATTGTGACATACTCTTTCTTAGATGTGAGTAGAAGAGTACTCTAAGAAGTACTCTAAAGAGTATTTAGTAAAATCTAACACCAAAGCCACCAAAAACAAAACAAAACAAAACAAAACAAAACAAAACAACCCCCCCCCCAAATCTCATTATCAAGTAGAACAAAGATTTTACAGTGGTCTTTGGCCTCACATAAATGAAGGGAACTTGTTCTCACCAAAGCATTCCTTGCTTATTATATAACCATCATATAAAAAAGAAAAGAAAAGAAAAGAAAAGTCTGCAGGGAGATCCAGTAGGTTCAAATTACTGAACTTTATTTATGTATTTAGAGACAAAAACAGGAGATCCCTCATAATTCCATCACGTACCACAAGAACAATAGTTTTAGAAACATGAAAATTTCCCCTTTGATAATCAGCTGCAAGGAGATCTTTGAAAGAACTTTCCAGCCGTACTTATTTTGGAGATGCAGCTGGATTATTATCCATACGTGGCAGAAACAGGAAGGCCTCGTTTCCTCAACATTTTCCCACTCTGCTCTTCAAAGGGAATGTGAGAATATTTTTATAAAAGAATGGGATTCCCTGGGTTTCCTAATAGTTGAAATTAGCTGCTCTTCATTAAAGTGTTACATTTTTCCCTCTGGGTGGAGCGGCTGTGTTTTGGTAACTCATTTTTTTTTTTTATTCAAAGACATTATGATTACTTGATGAATATATATAATTGCTGTAGATTTTTATGAGTTCTAATAGCAGATCAATGTATTACCTATTAAAAGAATCAAGGGAAAAGGTACCTTAAACAGAAAATTGGAAGAATCAATCACTATTTAGAAATGAATTTCTCCATCCTGGTGGAATATCTAAGTTAGGAAGATTTATGAGTCACTTCTTTTTCTTTTACGTCTTTGTATTTTAACTTTGTCAATAGTGAATACTTGTGTGATAAAGGAGAAGAAAGAACAAGAAAATGAAGCATTTACCTATTCTATTTTACTCACAAGACAAAGAAGGCCGGATTTAACAACCTAAAGGACTTTAGTCTGGTCTTCTGCATATCATTCTCTCTGATAGATGTAATTCACCATTGTTATACCATCTAGATAAGTGTTGTCCAACAGAACTTTGTGGTGACGGAAATATTCTGTGTCTGTGCCCAGTACTCTAGCTACGTGTGCCTAGTGGCTAGTGAGCTCCTACAGTACAGCTATTGTGATTGAGGAAGTAAATCTTTAGTATAGTCAGGTATTGCTAATGGCTTCCATATTGGACAATTCAGACTTAGATATATCCAAAACAAAAATCAGTCATAGGCATCTAAAAAGTATTGTAGCACTGTTTGTGATTACACAAACCTGGATTTATTTATACAAAGTTATTTGAATGTTTATTTTCTCTATAAATGATTATATATGTCTATAAAATGGAAGTCCATATTTATTAAAATTAAACTACAATCTTGTTATAAAACTACTAGTTATGTGAAAAAGGAATAATACAGGTCAGTTGGGCCACCTGGCTGCTCAGTTGGTAGAGCATGCGACTCTTAATCTTGGAGTTGTGAGTTCAAATCCCACATTGGAGGTAGAGTTTACTTAAAAATAATAATAATAATGTGGGTCAGGATTAAAAGTAAATACTAGAACAGTCTTTAAAATCTTTGAGAGTCACAAGCCATTGTTCTTGATTCTAACAATTTAGAAAAGCTCAGGTATATGTTAAAACATGTTAGACCCTCAACAACTCTAGTAGTAGCAGAAGGAAATAAGCTAGGAGTAAGCGGACAGAGATTGGTGAAACTTTGATCTGTGGGACCTGACCCTGCATGAATAGTGAGAGATGTATAACAAGAATGACCTTGATTTAAATGGGGGTCACTGTGGAAGTAGGTATATGTAAGTGTAAGCTAGTATCTTTAAAATAATTAGGCCTTTGAATTTATGAGTAGGGGACCTTTAGTCATATTCTTGTTTCTGGTAGGTGCAGTGGGTTTTTGTAAGCCACAAGACAAAGAATCAGAGATAGGCGTGAACATTTGGGAATGGCTCAAGACTTGAGGAGTAGACTAGGCTATGAATAGAATTCATGCTACTCCCAAGGGCAATGGACAATGTGCCAGGACATATTTTGACATATTTGACCAGTAGAATGGTTTGCATTTTTTGGTGTTGAGAGGAGGGGGTATGGTGGTGATAGGAAGAGAAACAGCAGTCCAAATTGGTAATTGCTACCCTGTTAATCCTTTTTTTTTAAAAAAGTAAGTTTCATCAAGAAAGAAACTATGTTTGTTTTACTCCCATTTGTCCAACACATGATGCAGTGCCTTGCATGTTGTTGGTACTCTACAAATGTCCATTAGATGAATAAATAAAAAGACTTTTTAAAATAAGTTGGATGTCATAGAGAGGGTGGCTTCCTGCATTGGTCTGGATGTTGGACTAGATGATCTTTAACATCTTCCAATTCTGAGATTACATGACTTCATGACTTGATATTTTAATTCTAGCCAAAATGTCTAGGTAGGAAGGTAATGTAATTTCTTAGGATTCTATGCATTATTTGCTATAACAGCATACTTATTGTTTGTTCTTTTAAAAATTAACATAAACATGTTAGTTGACTTTAATAAAGCAGCATGTTTTCAGGATCAAAGTGAATCAACAGATTTTGGTGTTATGAAGTTCAGTGTTTTACTCTATTATTTTTCAAAACCCTCTAAGAAATGACTGAGAGGGCACCTGGGTGGCTCAGTGGGTTAAGACCTCTGCCTTCGGCTCAGGTCATGATCTCAGGGTTCCGGGATTGAGGCCCGCATCGGGCTCCATGCTCAGCAGGGAGCCTGCTTCCTTCTCTCTCTCTGCCTGCCTCTCAGCCTACTTGTGATCTCTCTCTGTCTGTCAAATAAATAAATAAAATCTTAAAAAAAAAAAAAGAAATGACTGAGATATTCCTAACTGATCTGGATTAAAAGAAAATTAGTAAGGGAAAGTTGCTTTGGAATACATCTCATCCTCTTTAACACTTCTTTCATTCCTTTATTCACTCTTATCTGTGAGAAGGCACCCAATGCTCTGACTTTTCCTCATTAGTCTGACAGATCTCTTCCATAGCTCCTATCATGTCAGGTCTAAACTTGTTAGCATTGATTGCACAGCCCTCCAGGGTCTGAACTCTGCCGGTTGCTCTGACTTTGCCTATCTGCAGTTCCATACTGAGGCACCTTGTTTTTTCTGAATCAGTGTGTCATGCTGTGTCACACATCTTTTCCTTTACATGTTACAGTTCCTTTTCTCTTCATTATGAGCCCTTTATTCCCCTCTGCCTAATACCAATACCTCTGGCAAATTCCATTTTATCCTGGAAGCATACCTTCCTCTCTAATCCTCCCATGTTTTCTTGACCTCCACCATACCATATATTTTGCTATATGATAGCACTTATCAGTGAACTGCAGTCTTAAAATTTTTCCTGTATGGGGCTCCAACTGTACTTGAAGGCTGTGAATAAGTTAAGGGTAGTGAGCATAACTTAGTTATGGAGCTCAGATGGCCACTCCAATGGAAATGCCCTGAGGGTAGAGACTTGGTCAGTCTTGCTTACTACTGTAACACAAGAGTTTAGAAAAATATTCAGCCCGCTGCAGTTGTTAAATGAATGTATCTGTACATCCAGTATCTTTCATAATAGAGAGACTTAATTATTTGCTGAATTACTGAATTGTTCAGAAGTTCTAGATTCTGTCCTGGATGTACTAGCAGTCCCTGCTTGATCTTAAGAGTTAATCTGGCTGTGAAGTTTGCACTCAAATTTGCAGATTATTCAGGAACAGAAGGACCTTAATAAAGGTTATCTTCTATTGAGGCATTGACAGTGTATTAGATACTGTTTTCATTGTTATTAACTTGTAATATTGTGAGACAAGCATTATTATCCCCATTTTACAGATGATGGAAGTGAGGCACAGCAAGTCTACAGGATTCTCTAAGGTCACATGACTATGAAATACAGAGCTGGGAGTCAGGCAGTGTGGTTTCAAAGTCCCTTCTGTTTTTCTATGTATTACTGCTTCTTTGTAATGTTTTTGTAGTCATTTTCTATGTTATCCACTTCTACCCCTGGTGATGCTTTAGTTGTAAGTTGCAGAGAACCATTTCAAAATGTAGAGGATTTATCGGCTCATGTAACCAAAATGTTCACAGATAGGTCAGACTCTAGGTTAGCTTATCTGGGCTGTAGTTTGGTTCCCAATGATTCTCACAGCCCTGCATTTCTTGAGATGTCATCCTCATCTTCAACTATGTGGAGGAAATGGTAGGGAGATGACTATAGTTATTCTATGAGCTATCATCTAGAAGAAGAGACATTATCTTCAATTGTTCCCCCAAAGAAAAAACTGTCACAGAAGCACCTCTAAACACTTCATCTAGCCTCACAGACAGAAATTAGCTCATATACCCTCCAGTACCAATGGCTAGTGAGTGGCTGGGTTTGTGCAGATCAGTGTACACATGAACGTCCTGCCTCATCTCTAAATCCAGTGATGAAGTCGTCTTTCCCTGAAGTACGTGAATTTCTTATGGAACATGTGAATACAGACTGAAGGTGGTTGCGGGGGAGATGGGGGAATGAATAGTAGGCAGGGAACCCCAATTCTTAGTACATTCCTCATTTTGAGGATGCTGGCTCTCAGAGATATGGTGACTTATCACAAAATTGCCTAAAGATTCATTCAACAAGCTTTTCAGGAAATCTTTAATATCATGTCTTATTAAAACTCTTTAGGGGAAATAGCATTTATCTCTAAATTTTTACAAAATATCAAATAAAGCTACCAAGAAATTGAATTTTTTAGTTAAATATGAAAGAGAAAACAGTTTGAAAGTAAAACTGAATGTTATGTAATACTCATTGAATACATAGTGATATTTATAATTATAAAAACAATATATATACTACTATCTCGTAAAATCTGCAACATAGCTTACTAATTTAGATTTGTATTTTTTCAATTTTGCCATGAACACCTATGCAACTAAATATGACCAAAATCTTTCTGAAAAGTAGGTGCTTAGGATATATCACAGAATGTCTGCTCATCAGCCTATTGAAATCTCAGTTCTTCCATGTTTCACTGAAATTACATATGCCATGCTTAAAAGTGACCTCAGAGCTAACTCCAATTGACATGCATTCATATGTTCACTTATTTGGTAAGTTCTATAATTGAGCACCAAACTCTTGGGGATAGGATGGTGGGTACTTGTCAGTTGTATGTGAATTCTCTGTGGATTCTCAGGATTTCTTTCCTGAGAGGCTTTCCCCTAATTTGCGCTTCCCTCCCTTACTGAGCCTTCTTACGGCCTGCCAACAGAACAATTTTTATAAAACTGAGATTCAGTTATACCTTAATTCTTTTTTTTTTAGCCCCAGTATAATTAACATACAGTGTTGTATCAGTTTCAGGTACACAATATAGTGATTCAACATTACTCAGTGCTCATTACAAGTGGACTCTTAATCCCTGTCACCTATTTCACCTATCCGCCAACCCACCTCACTTTTGGTAACCTCAATTTATCCTCAATAGTTGAGTCTGGTTTTTTGTCTTCTTTTGTTGAGTTCATTTGTTTCGTTTCTTAAATTCCATATATGAGTGCAATCGTATGATCTTTGTCTTTCTGACTGACTTATTTCACTCAGCATTATATCCTCTAGACCCATCCATGTTATTGCAAATGTTAAGATTTCATTCTTTTTTTTTATGGCTGAGTAATAGCATTGTATGTGTATATACCACATCTTCTTTATCTATTCATCTGTAGATTGACACTTGAGTTGCTGCCATATTTTGTCTATTTTAAATAATGCTGCAATGAACATATCTTTTTAAATTTGTGTTTTCATATTCTTTGAATAAATACTCAGTAGTGGAATTACAGATCATATGGTAGTTCTATTTTTAATTTTTTGAGGAATCTTTATACTATTTTTCCACGGTGGCTGCACCAGCTTGCATTCCCACCAATAGTGCACAAGGGTTCCTTTTTCTCCATATCTTCACCAACACTTTGATTTTACCCATTCTCACACTTGTGAAGAGATATCTCAAGTGGTTTTGATTTGCATTTCCGTGATGATGAGTGATTTGCATTTCCGTGATGATGAGTGGTGTTGAGCATCTATGTGTCTGTTGGCCATCTCTGTGTCTTTGGAAAAATGTCTGTTCATGTCTTCTGCCCATTTATTAATTGGATTATTTGGGTTTTTGGTGTTGAGTTACATAAGTTCTTTATGTATTTTGAATTTTAACTCCTTATTGGATATGTCATTTGCAAATATCTTCTCCAAATCAGTAGGTCATCTTTTTGTTTTATTGTTTCCTTTGCTGTTCAGAAGTTTTTTATTTTGATGTAATTCCAATAGTTTATTTTTGCTTGTTTCCCTTGCCCCAGGAGACATTATCTAAAAAAAATGTTGCTATGACTGATGTCAGAGAAATGCTGCCTGTGCTCTCTTCTAGGATTTTTATGGTTCCAGGTCTCACATTTAGGTCTTTAGTCCATTTCAAGCTTAGTCTTGTGTATGGTTTGAGAAAATGGTCCAGTTTTATTCTTTTACATGTAGCTATCCAGTTTTTCCAACACCACTTCAATTATACATCATTTCTGCTTAAATAATTTCAATGGCTTTCTGAGACTTAAAGGAAAATATTCAAAATTCTTACAACAGCTTACAAATGTTTTCATAGACCTGAACCTGACTTCCCAGCTACATCTTTTTTTTTTTTTTTTAAGATTTTATTTATTTATTTGACAGAGAGAGAGACAGCAAGAGAGGGAACACAAGCAGGGGGAGTGGGTGAGGGAGAAGCAGGCTTCCCGCTGAGCAGGGAGCCCGATGCCGGGCTTGATCCCAAGACCCTGGGATCTGACCTGAGTGGAAGGCAGACCCTTAAAACTGAGCCACCCAGGCGCCCCTCCCAGCTACATCTTGCATCACTCTTTCATACATACACCCCCAAACCTGCCCGCTGTGCTTTAAATAGAGATTTTTAAAAATACTGTACGTTTTTACATTCTGACCCTTCTGGGAGATCCTTTCCTGTTCTTCTCTATCTACCTAAATCCTATTCATGCTTCAAGAACCTGCTCAAATATTACTTATTTTGTGCCTGCTTGTGCAAACTCTGTAGGCAGTTATTTACCATTTATTATATTCCCATAAAACTTGATGTGACTCTGTTGTTCCATTTAATACACCACACTATAATCTTTTTTACGTATCTTTCTTGTGAAACAAGGGATAGTGTTGGTCTTTGCAGCCCTGAGTTATCATTTTATCAATGTACCAATCTGATGAATGAGCACTTTTATTGTTTCTAAAAAATATTTTCAGAGTACTTTTTCTAGGCCAGTCACTGATTCATATTTAGCTCCAAAATATGGCACAAGGACTTAATTTTATTTTTAATAATCCAGGTGCTTTTTGGACAGTTTGATGTTTGTTTTGGCTTTGATGATCTTCCAAGACGTATCAGAGTGAGAAACGCCACTGCCAGAAGTTGACTGTGTAGTAGAATTTTTTTTCCCCTGTATATAAAAATATCCTGATAAGACAAGTGTGATTTGATATTCTTCCAACATACTATTTATGATGATGGCAATTCAATATTAAAATCATTGGCATTTCCTTCCTTTCCTCCTAGATAATTCTTATACCTCTTATATAGTTGAATATAACAATGTTTCAATTTTTCATATTTCTATATGTAGATTATGGACTGCAAAAATTCTAGGGTGAAAAAAAGAAAATATCTTTGTTTTGAATTAACACTCTTACTTGGCCTTCAGATTATAAAATTTTATTAGGAGCTTTAGTGAGTCAGTCCAGAGTTCTCTGATTGATACATGAAGGTGAAAAATGTATTTCATGAAAGAAAAATTATGATACGCTTAAGTGATTTTTAAAAAAAAGTTCCCTTGGAGAATAAGCGTTAGGCTCATAACTCCTAATTCTGAATCCATCAAGCCGTGTTGCTTCTGTTCATGAATATTTTTATTTTAAATATGAACAAAGTATGAAAAGCTTATGCTATTTCCCTATTATAAAAAGAGTTAATTATGAGCACTACATTGAAAAATCTTTAGATGATATTTCAGAATTAGTTCAATCATTTTCTAGTTACTGTGGAATGTATTCATCTTCCTTCTAATTAATGATTTTAGAAATGGAATTGGACTTTCTTTTCAAATTTTCAAGAAGTACTTTGTTGTAACTGATTTTCTTACAAAGAGAGTTTTGATTCTTCCTTCCTTACAATTACTGGTTCTTGCCTAGAGGATGAATATATTCCATTGAAGCATAAAGAAATGCTATCCTTACCAAATAATTATTGTATCAAATAAAATTAGGACAACACTTACCAGGCTTTTAGAAAAATTTGGATTTTAAAATAATCCAAAGCTAGGTTAATGCTGAATGATCATTTCACAAAGAATATAATTTTCCTCTGGTCATCAGCAGAGTCTAAGCAAGGCAGTCTGAATTTTAATGTTAATTAGAGAGGATTTAGTGTTCTTTTTCCTTTGTAAATAGATTGGCAATACAGTGCCCTGTTGAGTTTTGTGCTTGTTAGTCTTGGATATTAGAGCACCAGGGTGTGCCCTTTTGGATCTCTCTTTCTCTCTCTGTCAAGCCTTAAGAAATGTAGTCTGGTGGTACAAAGTGGAGCATTTAGGCAATGAAAAACAGTGTGACAGGCGTAATTGTTTTAATTTGTCCCTGCCAATTGTCAGTAACAGGACTTAGACTGCACCTGTACCTCTAAGAATTGGATTAAGGATTTCACTACACATGCAAAAAAAGTTAACTCTGTGAGGTGACGGATGTATTGATTATCTTGACTTTGGTAATCCTTTCACAATTTATATGTATGTTAAATCATCACATTGTACACTTGAAATTTGCACAGTTATGTTTGTCAGTTACTCCTTAGGAAATCTGGAAAAAAATAAATACAATAAAAAGAAAAGATGTCTGAACAAGGAAAAGATCCTTCCAGGAAAGACAGGAAAGAGAATTTGACATTTCATCACTCAGGCTAATCACAGCCTTTCTTGAGCTAACCATTTGGCCTACTCAGAGCATTAGCTCTGCCATCCCTATATGAAGACAAACTATAGCACGCCATGCAGATCAGACTCAAGCTAATGGCACATTTGAGACAATCCTACTCAGTCTTATTGCAGAGGCAAGAAACATATGGCAAAATGGCATAGGAAGTATTAATTTGTAATGGAGTAATTGTTCAAATATAACTGATGTAAACTTTCTTACTTTCCCTGTTGAACTGCCACCTTCTAACTATTGGGCAATGAGGGAGGGGTGCACCTGTTGCTTTGAGAAGGAAGACCCCACAGGTGAGAACAAAGCACTTCTACATTCTATATCCTAAGCCATTTTTAAGCTTTTATAAGGCAAAAGACATCTCAGTTTAAAAGCAAAAGGATTTGATGTAGGTTCACTAGCAGGGAGAATAGGTGTTTTTTGTTCTTAATACTAGATAAAGAAACTTCAAAGGAAAGGGAGAGTTTAGAAAATAAGTAAATTAGTATTGTAGTGACCATGTGTTTTGTTACTTTCCATTAGGAGTCTAGTTTGTGGGGAAGTGTGGCATGTGGAGGAGATGATATAATTAACTTTAAGTAAAAATATGAGAATAAATGGTCTTGTGCCCTACTACTCATCGAAAATCTTGAAAGGCAGCAGCCTCATAGATGTAGAACACTCTCTTAGGGACAGTGAAATGGTGTAGCTGCATTTGGGAGAAGGGATAAGTTGAACAAAGGTCTTGGGACTGGGAAAACAGTAAGCACAGATGTAAGTGGACCATACCAGCAATGGGTGAGGATTAGCAATGATAAAGTGCCAGGTTACCCACCCACTGACAATTATTCTCTAAGTGTAAAATATGCTTCACACATGCTCCTCATTTGCATTTGAATCAATGGATCAATCACATCATTAAAAAAGATTTCAGCATACAATGGAGAAAAAGGAAGACTCAAAGACTTTTTGTTCCCACCACCACGGTAGGGTGGCAATTCCCTAATGAACACATATTCCCTTGATTAAGGAATATAGGTTAGGGATAAGATAGGAACACATGGGTACCTGGGTGGCTCAGTGGGTTAAAGCCTCTGCCTTCGGCTCAGGGTCCTGGGATCAAGCCCCGCATCCATCAGTCTCCCTGCTCAGTGGGGAGCCTGCTTCCTCCTCTCTCTCTGCCTGCCTCTCTGCCTACTTGTGATCTCTCTCTGTCAGATAAATAAATAAAATCTTAAAAAAAAGGGACACATATACCTTAAATTTGAATGAAAAAAAATTGGGATTGGTTTAAAGAAATCACAGGATTGGACTAAGAAAAATGGAATTTGAGTAATTTGAGACTATTTTGTATCATGCAGATATAGGAGCTCATGATAGATAATACATTTGTTAGATGAAATAGAATTATATGTTCACAAAACTGAGAATTTTGTGGACCATTGTGTGAAAAATGTACACACATGTAGAAAAATTAGCAGAGAGCAAGATGGCAGATCGTGTGTGTGTGTGTGTGTGTGTGTGTGTGTGTGTGTGTGTGTATCCAGAATAACTGACTCTAGAAAGCAAGAGTTTTGTGAAATTCATGTCAGGGATGCTGTCATGATTTAGATTAAATCTGATCATTTTTAAGGTGCGTAATTATAAAACTGTATTTGGTACAACTGAGCCAGTTATCTCTTTTCCTTTTCCATGTTTCTCTTGAAATCTGAAAGTTTTTTTTAGCAGTGTTTTTCCTTGTAATGAAGGGTAGTGAGCATATGTGAGCATATGCTCTGATGAGAGAAAGATGAATAGAGAGACAGAGATAGAGGCAAACAGAGAGGTCCTAGGAGCAGCAAGAAGCCCCAAACCTAGAAGACACATTGCTGCTAGCATTCTGCTCTCTGCCTGGTAGCATAGGTCACCCTTCCTTTATGATAGCCAATTGAAAAATCCTGTGATAAATGCCCGAAATCACACAGAAGCAAAAAAGGGGTTCTAACACACCAAGAATCCCCCAACTAATTGAGAAAAATCAAATTGAGGAAATTAAACTAATGGAGAAAACAGAAAACTTAAAAAAAAGTCTTTAATATCTTCAGGGACATTCAAGAGATAGCATATAAATAAAACAAGAACAAGAGGTTCCAAGAATAAAAGATTTCAAAAAATAAAAAATGTGAGAATCAAAATTTATATCAATGACTAATGAAATAAAGCATAGCAATATTAATATTAGATAAAATCTAATCTAAGCAATACATATTAATGTATTAACATTGCTTTCTATTTCATCCTTAGTTCTAAGTTAATTCTTCACATGCTATTGTATACCATGGGACAGACTATCTTGTTCACTATTGTGTTCTAGGTAATTACTTTATACTTAGTAAGTACAGTAACTTTTCTTTAATTTAATTGAATTTAACCTAAATCACATAGTCTCCTTTTTCAATAAGCTGGACTGAGGAGCCATATAACTTAATTTTGTGTGTGTGTATCATAAGGGGATAAATATTAGTGAAAATTTCAAACTCTCTTATAGCAATTTCATATATATAGTGATGCATTTTCTAGTTCTATTCTCAGCCTTATTAATTTGCTTTATAATAGAATGTCAACTCCTGGAATGCTATTTTAAATTTATCTTTATGATTATTCTTCTGAGGTCAAATGACTCACAGCTACACTGGGTCTGTAAAGGCTATGGTGACATTGGCTTTAAGCCCAGAGAGAAAAAAAAAAAATGCCTTTGACTTCCAGTGAGTGGAATTTCTGAGTCACACATCCTTGCCCTGCTTCATATGCAGATGCATCCTCAGAAGATGAGAGCCATTCCGAAGAGGCATTTCCCTGTTTTGGTCAAGGGTCTCCAAAACAATTAATTATTTAATTTCTTCTAAAGTTTTTATTTTTTTGGTCTTAGTGCAGTATTCTAAGAGGTTCATTTCAGGAGCTCTTGATGTATTTGTCACTTACTTTTCTAATGAAATTCACAAGTACTTAAAAAATTATCATCTAGACTTCAACTTTCTATTCCCTGAGGAGCCAGATGCTACCAATAAGACTATCCTACAGAAGTTTGCTGTGCAATGACTGTACTGTGACAACATTTTGATTTCTCTTGAAAGTCAAATCTATTTAGTGAGATTATACAATGTACACAAAGGGATAATCCCTAAAAACCACACCCATCCAGCGGAGACAGGGAATTTTTGTAATCTAGGCTGACTTTAAATCTAGAATACCCACATATTATGTCAAAATGCATCTAATTTGTAGGTTCTGCTCTATTGGTATAATATTTATGATCCAATATTTCCTAGCATCCCGGAACCTTATGGCAGATTCTCTTTTCCCAAATCTCTCAGACTTTGAGATTTTTGTTCTTTCGGTGTAGATTTATTGAGTATCTGATAAGCACCAAGCATGGGTCTCTGCACTATGGATGCAATGATGAGTTAGAAACACTCTGTGCCCAAGAGCTCATATTCTAGAACTCATATTCTAGAGGAATAAAGTCATAAATAGGTAACTAGAAATAATCCAGTGGTGCTGTCATAGAAGTATATTCATGGATACATGGAACTATCAAGAGGAGAACTCCACCTTATTTGGGGATTTGCTGAAGACTTCCTGTTGGGTATAATAATGACATTGAGTTAATTAGGTGACTAAAGGGTAGGAGGCCATTCCAGAGATATTAGACTGCACATGTTACTGCACGAAGTCAGGAAAGCATGGTATGTAAGGGATTTACAAGCAGTTCAGTGGAATAAGGGATGGCAGAAGTGGTGAATGACAAACCTGAAAAGATGGAAGGCAGTATGTGCAATGGTAGCTTTAACCTTGTCTTGTGAATTAGGTGGACTAATGCGGTCATATCTTTATTTTAAATCTTTTCCCAACTGTATGTGTAGAGAATGGATTTGAAATCCAATTCTGGAGCCAGGACCATTTTAAAGGCTCTTACAAGGGACAATGAGGTGCTAAGCTAGTGGGGTAGACTGGTCATATTTTTAAGATGTTAAAACAGCAGAACTTGGCATTTATATGTAGGTATAATGAAGAATATGGATACAGGAATGATGCTGAGATTTTTATTATGGGTGACTGAATGGATTGTAAATTAGATATTTGAATATGGTGTTTTGAAGATAAGTCTGAAATGGAATACTAATCTAAGTTTCTTAAGCATGTAAGTTTTGGTAGAACTCATCACCAAGAAAGAAATTGGAGACCTCCACCTTGTTTGTGTTCCAGTATATTTTCTAGAACTTGTATCTATTGGATCTTGGTGATCATGACTTGAGAAAAACATAGTTATCTTCTACCTAACTCTCATATACTGTTGGTAGAAATGTACAATGGTAAAACCAGTTTAGACAACAATTTGGCAGTTTTTTAAACAGTTAAACAAACTTGCCATGTGATCCAGTCTTTCTACTTCTCAGTATATCCAAATAAAATGAAACCATGTATCCATGCAAAAACTTGTACATTTATGCTAATAGTAGCTATACTTGTGAAAGTAAAAAACTAGAAAATCCAATTATGCGTTAGCTAGTAATGGATAAATAAACCTTGGTATATCCGTGCAGTGGAATACTACATAACCAATAAAAATGCTACAACATGGATGAATCTCAAATAATTATTCTGAGAAAGAAGCCTGACAAAAATGAACATATACTATATGATTTAATTCATATAAAATGAAAACCAGCATATCCCGACAGGAAGAAGATCAGTGTTGCCTGGGAGGGGAGGGACAGAAGGGAGACATTACAAAAGAACACAGGGAAACTTTTGGAGTTATAAATATATTTATATTTCTTGAACAAGAGTAGGTAAATTATTTTCCTAACATGATAACTTGCAATTCTTTGACTGAAGTAGAAAGGTATTACATTTTGACAAGAACATAGTCTTGGATAACAGTTCCTTTTTGAAAGGTGAAAGATTCTCTCAGTTATAATAAATTTAAGAAAAATGCATGGACACTAGCACAATAATCATTTTTGAATAAAATTTTAAGGAGCAGTCTTTTCCACATGGGTTTTGGGGGGAAGGGTGATAGGATGAGAGAATGTGTCCTCTACTCTTATTTTCTCTTTCTTCTCATTTTTTTCATAAGCAATTTGGACAGATTTGATATTTTCTTAGATCACAAGTATATTGCACTGGTTACAAGTATGGATTTTAGGGTTAGCTTCTTTGAACTCAGATCCCAGCTTTGTGATTCACCTTCAGCAAGTGAATTAATCTTTCCAAACCTCAGTTTCCTCATCTTAAAAATGGGGATAATAGTAGTGCTTATCTCACAGAGTTGTTTTAGGTACCAAATAAGATAATGCATGAAAAACATCACATAGGGCCTGGTGTAACACACAAAATGTCAGTTATTATCCAAAATCCTTGAGAAGTTCCCACAAATTGTGGGAAAACCTAGAACTGAGCAGTCTAACATGGTAGGGAGCAAGAAAAGAAGTTAGCAGAGACCACTGTAAAATGATATTTTGGTACATTTCCTTTATTTAGAGAAATAATATCATCCACTGGTATAAAACCAGAGAAGTAAACATGGAGGGAAGTCGTGATGTGAGAAATATAGAGGGGACTACCTAATATCTGTGCAAATAAACAAACTAAGAAAAAGATATTGGAAACAACATTATCTGCATCACTAAAGGTCTACTTTAAACTGAAGAGGACTTTTTTGGGGGTGCGTGAGTGGAGGTTGTATTTTGAGAATAGATGTGGTAGGTGGAGAAGGAAGAGGATTCAGAAGTTGATTAAATGTTGTGTAGTCTTTGGTTCTACACTCAGTCACTCAGAGGGAGCCTACATAGCATCCAACAGAAAATGGAGGAACCAGATTCACAGGCAACTTTTGTACTTCCTCCTTACGTTGTTTCTCTTCATGTCCTGGGCACAGCTACCATCCATTGCTTCATCTACATGCTTTTGAGTTAAAATAAATGTTCTACATTAATACAAGTTTTTTTTTTTAATGACATAGTTTCTCATGAAAATTTGGAAAGGTGAGGCTGAATTCCTTACATTTCTTTTGTCTCCACCCTGTTTTCTTTGGCATAGAATCTGTTCTTAGGTTTTGGATATTAAGACATATGTTAGTAATCATTGATTAGACTAATCTGTCTGGCAAATATGCCAAAAGATGGTTAACGTCTCTGCAATGGATGAAAATGAAAAAATATAGGGAATGTCTAGCATCTTTCCTTCTAATATGAAGTGAAATAAATTTAGACCATCAGTCTAGTCTTTCCTAATGATAGGATATTATTATTAGATTTTTAAATCTTTCCTCTTCATTTCATAGTTACATTTTTAAATGATTTAATTGATTTTGGTTTGAGATCTTAATTTGGAAATTTTTACAAGATCTCTCTGGATTCCTCCCTTTTTGGAGAACTATTTGGGTAACAGTGTTCCCTGATGATACTTTCCTTGTCTGTTTGTATCAGTTAAATGTGAACAGTTCAGATTAGTCCTCTCATTTAAACACAGGGATTATTTTCTTTTCATGAGTGCTTATAATGTGCCAGGTGCCGGATAAAATACATTATCTTTTGATTTTTTTTCTTTGCTGCTGTCTTTCTTATGAGCTTGCTTGTCAGTAACATCTGATTTGGAGGAGGGTTTTTTTTTGTTTGTTTGTTTGTTTGTTTTTTTCAGTGATCCAAAATTCATTGTTTATGCACCACACCCAGTGCTCCATCCAATATGTGCCCTCCTTAATACCCATCATCAGGCTCACCCATACCTGATCCCTCTCCCCTCCATAACCCTCAGTTTGTTTCTTAGAGTCCACAGTCTCTCATGGTTCGTCTCCCCCTCCAATTTACCCCAATTCACTTTTCCTTTCCTTCTCCTAAAGTCCTCCATTCTATTCCTTATGTTCCACAAGTAAGTGAAACCATATGATAATTGACTTTCTCTGCTTGACTTATTTCACTCAGCATAACCTCCTCCAGACCCATCCATGTTGATAACAAAAGTTGGGTATTCATCCTTTCTGATGGCTCAGTAATATTCCGTCGTATATATGAACCACATCTTCTTTATCCATTCATCTGTTGAAGGCATCCCAGCTCTTTCCACAGTTGTTGTTTTGTTTTGCTTTGTTTTTACATGGATATTTGCTTCCTGGAATGATGGTCTTTTTAGTGGCACTCTGCCTAAATCCCTGGGAATGATAAATCAGGTAATCCTTTTGTATTGGCTGTAGAAGTGGTTTGGAGGGAGAAGGGGGAACACATTGGGCAATACATCCATTGGAGACTGTGTAAAATATACTTTTCTCTGGCCTCGCATGGTTTGTGGCTTAGGGAAATTAGCAATCTTTACTGAAGGCACACTGGAAGGCAAAATAATAATCAAGATATGTACTAAGTACATTTGGAACCACATATATAATTTAATTGTTTGGGTAATTTGTGTGTAAGCTAATTATACACGTAACTAGGCAGTAAGACATGGCTTTTTTTCCTCACTGCAACACACCATCATTTGGTAGGATGGAATATAAACTTACCAGTAAAATAAAATAACAACTCCAAGTTACACTACAAAGCAGTAATATTTACAAGAGGAATATCTGTTTCTTGTCCATGTATCCCCCTGAAGATCTTGTGGTCCTAAAGTCCCTTCCAGGGATATGCAGGATCTGCAGAATATGATTCTACTCCTCCATATAGAAGCAGGACCCTAGAAGGAGAAGAGAGTGGATAATTCAGTCATTGGTGTTATTAGTAGGATGGCTATTACACATGAAGACACATATTTAATATGTTCATGTGTTCTTTTCTGTGTGTGCCTTATGCTAACAATGCCTCTTTCTCTTTAATCTCTTTTACTGAAGACCGAGAATGGGATTGGGGTTGGGGAGATAGGAAGAAAACTAAGTCCTTACATATAAGTAATGTATACCAAATATCTTTATCCAGATGGTGAAGAAATTGCTCTGAAGTTTAAAAAAATGTATTAGCTAATGCTATTTTTTTTAAAAGATTTTATTTATTTATTTCACAGAGGGAGAGAGATCACAAGGAGGCAGAGAGGCAGGCAGAGAGGGGGGGGGAAGCAGGCTCCCCGCTGAGCAGGGAGCCCGATGCGGGCCTCGATCCCAGGACCCTGAGATCATGACCTGAGCCGAAAGCAGAGGCTTTAACCCACTGAGCCACCCAGGCGCCCTAGCTAATGCCATTTTAACTCTGCGATTTATTTAAGTGCTGTTCTTAATTGGGAGTAGGTTTTATATAACATGATAACATGGTTTGAGTAAGAACATACCCTCTGAAGTGGTATACCCCTATGCACCCCATTCTTTCATGGACAACTCTTTTAGGAGTGTTTTGTTTGTTATTTTAACATTCCAGAGGATAAGGCAAATTGCTTTTCTAATATGGGACATTGGAGTTGTGTGCTTGGAACACAAACAGTAACTTATTGCAAACTGGCAGAATGAGTTACAAACACCATAAAAGAAGAATTTCATGTTTTTCAAGATTTCACTGCATAAAAGAAGCTCTCTTTATTGTAAATGTTGACAATGATTAAGTTGCCTGGCATATAGTAGGTAGTTTCTCAATTGGATGATTGAATGGATGAATGAATAAGAATGTAGAAAGAAACACTAAGGAACAGACTGAGTCAAAAAAGGATTTTCTTTCAGAGCAAGTGTACTTTTACAAGAACTGCTAGCTACCCTGGTACAAATCCTCTGAAAAATGTCCTCTGAAGTTGCTGTGGGGGTTGATGTTCTGTTCTCTACTCCACCTTACCACACTTTTTTTTTTGGGGGGGGGGATTTACCACACTTTTTAAGTAAAATTTCCTGAAAGTCAGTTGTTCAGCATGTTTTATTTTATTTATTTTATTTTATTTTTTTAAAAGATTTTATTTATTTATTTGACAGAGAGAGAGAGAGAGAGATCACAAGTAGGCAGAGAGGCAGGCAGAGAGAGAGGAGGAAGCAGGCTCTCTGCCGAGCAGAGAGCCCGATGTGGGTCTCGATCCCAGGACCCTGAGATCATGACCCAAGCCGAAGGCAGAGTCTTTAACCCACTGAGCCACCCAGGCACCCATTCAGCATGTTTTAAACCAGTTAATGAGGGAGGGAAACTACAACTAACCTCGCCCATGTGAGGCAAACTTGCCTAGTTTTCTGATTCCAAAAGAAATCTGTCTTTGTAAATGTTTCCTTCTAGCTCTCTTTTGGACCTGCAGCCTTTACCCTGCCACCCTTGTCCCAGTCTGGCTCAGTGAATTTGGAGAACATAGGTGCCAGTGTCCCTCCATCCCAAGTGTAGCGGGCCCATATTCATGGTCTGATCTCTGTTCCTTCTTTTCATTCCTTGCCTACCACCCAATACTTAGTTCCTGACATGGCCCTGATTATGGATCTGCCAAACAGCTACTTCTGCTGTCTGGGCCTTTTACCACATGACTCTCCAGACCCAGGGACAATTATTTGTAGTTGCTTATCATAGTGGTGAGCTCTTGAGAGGTAGGTGATTGTGAAAGAGCTCAGAATTGAGCATCAGGAACCTGGTTTGCAAACCTGGCTTTGCCACTCCAACCATGAACCCTTGGCCCATTGGTCAGCTTCTGGGTTTTCCATATCCTTATCTGTAAAACAACATTAAATGCTAGGTAACAAATAAACTCTCTTCTGGATCAAATATTCTCTGTTAACATGAAATAGTCATTTCAAAGAAGAGAAATATAATTGGAAATCTTTTGATGCATGGCTTGTGGAACACTTGTGTTCATTTTGCATAAATATTGTGAAAACTGTTCTGTGAAAAATAAGCTACTATTAAATATTAAAAGCTTTGCTTTTAAAAATCCCTTTTGAAAGATAAACTTGTGCCTTTGAGCCTTGCTTAGTATCTTTTATAATTTTCAGTAAGGAGGTTTAAGAACTTTGTGTAATTAACAAATCATTTCAAATTAATGAAAATCCACCTCAATATAAATTAGGAGAAATGAATATCCTGATTTATTTTGTTCCAGACTAACGACTGAAGTCTCAAGAATGCATAAATAAGCAAGCAAAATAGAACTCATTGGAAAATCACATCTGTCCACCATCATCACACAAAAAGGCACATTGTGTGGTCTTGAGAAAGATTACATTGCATCCAAGGGAGGAAGCTCTTTCTTTAAGAGAGAAATGAATAACTAGAAAAGCAAAGGGTTCTGTGAGAAAAATCAAAGACTGGGTGGGTAAGAGCCGGAATTAGATGAAGAATTGAGGCAAGAGGAAAAACCAAGGACAAATAAAGTTTTTAACTAGACGTTCAGGCTTGCAGGCGCCATCTGAAATTGCCAAAGGAAAAAAAATAATTGAGCCTGGGATGTGATTAGGATAGTCATATTGTGTATATTGAACAAAATACAAATGAATGAACATGATGATTTAAGAAGGAACGTATTTTTTTCTTTCTGTTTCCTTATCTGCAATTTAGCATTTTAATGTGAGTATAGAGTATATAACCAGAGTATAGAGTATAAAACCTTGATAATAGCTGGATCATAGCAAGCAGGGTAACTAGGGCATCTGAAAATAAACTCTGCAGGCCCCCAGAACACACAACATACTCAAATTCTATGAAAGAAGAAAGAACTCCCAAAATTATAAGTGGACAGTGACATTAGCATTAGGTATTACTCAACAGGTTTGGTGTGCTTCCTGGGTGTTTCCAAGAAAAAGAAAAATAAATGGGTAAGTTCGAGCCCAGGATCCCTTTTGTGGCAGACACTGTTAGTTGACTTGCTTAGCATTTAATTTCAACTTTTTCTCCCTTTCTGACCCCAGTTATAGAGACTGGAAAAGTGAAATTCTTACTCTTCCAGCCTCCCTTAGAACTGAGGGTGGCCATGTCGTGTGACTAATGAGAGAAAAGTAGACATCTCCTGAGACCTTCCCTCGTCCCCTTGTTCTTTCTGCTCAAATGGGGACATGTTCTCTAGGGTTCTGGCAGTTATCTTAGTGACCACGAGGGAAGGGCGAATGAATTAGACAATAACCATTACATCATTGAGCCAATAAACCCATGTCACCAGCCATTTACATTTAAATTTATAATAAAATAATATCCATTTGTTTAAACTCCTGTTAATCAGTTTATTCTTTCTTATAGATGAATGGATCCTATGTACCTTCCCGAGAAGCAAACTCTGTGCTGTGTTTCCACATTATGCACCCTCATCCCACCATGAGGCGAGACTTATTTTGCTTCATGCCTCTTATACTGCTTTCCATCAGCAAATATAATCTTTTCTCTGCGCATCTTTGCAGACAGACAGAGGTGCTTGTGGAGGTCACTTCTGGCATCCTTTGTGGTAAAAGGAGTAGGGTAAAGGCTGGCCTCAGAAACCTCAGTTCTCTGTCCCAAGCAGAAGCAGACTAAGGTCCTAGAACTTAGCATGTTCCTTCTTCTGCATCTTCCTTCCTTCCTCATCCACAGGACAAATAGCTCAGTCTCTCTGCCTAAGACACTGTACTTTGTGTTTGCGTGTGTGCGTGTGTGTATGTATGTGTTTTCATACTCCTCTCTGTGCTTCCTCCACTCTCACTATGTAAGACAGGGAAGGTGGGAATGGAGTTCAGCATCACAACTAGAAGGAATGAAACTCACCTTGAGATCAGCAGTAGAAAGAGGACTCCAAGTTTGTTGTGAACGGCAGTAGTTAAGGGAAAGTCTTGGTGTGGTTTAAATCAGCTATGAAGTGGATGAAATGTATGGGAGATCCATATAAATAGTTGAGAAAATTTATACAGAATAATTATTTTGAGAAAATAGGAGATGTTCACAAAAAGAGAGAAGAAAGTGTGAAAGATTATTCTGGCTTTATTTTCTTTTCTAGTCACTTGGATTATATTAGTGGTGAAAGTAACTGGTCATACACATGTACAAGTGAAATCTGAGCCACATTGGATAGGTAGCTACTTATGAATTTATTCTATGGAAAGCTTATTTGATATAGTCCCCAAATCTACAAAAGACCTTGCAAATATTAATGAAAAATTTCTCGACTACTAGTTCAGTCAAAAGAGAGAATAAATTTGAATGAAAAATAGTACTCACTGGAGACATTTGATCTCCATAATATCCACATATCATCTTTGATTTTTTTTATTTTTTCAGTGATCCAAGATTCATTGTTTATGCACCACACCCAGTGCTCCATGCAGTACATGCCCTCCTTAATACCCACCACCAGTCTCACCCATCCTCCCACCCCTTTTCCCTCCATAACCCTCAGTTTGTTTCTCAGAGTCCACAGTCTCTCATGGTTCGTCTCCCCCCTCTGATTTACCCCAATTCACTTTTCCTTTCCTTCTCCTAAAGTCCTCCATTTTTTTCCTTATGTTCCACAAGTAAGTGAAACCATATGATAATTGACTTTCTCTGCTTGACTTACTTCACTCAGCATAATCTCCTCCAGACCCATCCATGTTGATACAAAAGTTGGGTATTCATCCTTTCTGATGGCTGAGTAATATTCTGTTGTATATATGGACCACATCTTCTTTATCCATTCATCTGTTGAAGGGCATCTCAGCTCTTTCCACAGTTTGGCGATTCCACATATTATCTTAACAGGGGTAAGAAAACATTTGCCACAGTCCTCTGTGGTGTAGCTCAATAAAAATTGTGAGATATATAACAGAGACCACTGTTACCATAGGACAAACAGCTATTTAGGTATTAAGTAATTAATAATTAGAAATATTAATATTACTTATTATTTAAGGACTTTAAAAATTTATTTATTTGAGATAGAGAGAGCAGGGGCAGGACGATGGGCAGAGGGAGAAGAGAATCTTAAGCAGACTCCATGCTGAATGTGGTGTCCATTGCAGGGTTTGATCTCAGGACCCTGAGATCATGACCCAAGTGGTAACCAAGAGGTGGACACTTAGCCAACTCTGTCATCCAGGCTCCCCTAGGTGGAGTAATTAATATTTATTATATTAATATTAATATAATATAATATAATATATAGTTATATTATAATTATTATATATTAATATTAATACTAAATGGTAATCTGACATATTTGTGCTAAAATAAAATGATAACTAAAGTATTAATATAGAACATCTAATTTTCTTCATTTAACTCTCAAACACATTTAAGGTGAACTTTTTTTTTAAGATTTATTTTATTCATTTATTTGAGAGAAAGAGAGCCAGAGTGAGCATGTGAGTCAGGGGAGGGGAATAGGAAGAGGGAGAAAGAGATCTCAAGCAGACTGCACTGACTGTGGAGCCTGACTTAGGGCTGGATCTCACGACCCTGCAATCATGACTTGAGCCAAAACCAAGAGTTGATGGCTTAACCAGTTGAGCCACACAGGCGCCCCAATGTGAACTTTTTAATATCAAGTAAATGTCATTTCACTTTAAAAAACTAAGAGTTCCTATGATCTGAGTTGAAGATCAGACTTTCTCTATTAATTATGAAAATTTAAAACTAGTCTACCATTTTAGATAATTGAAATAATTCCATATATGGATTTTGACTTTCTGCCACAGAAACTGTAGCCTAAATAGTATTTTAGAAATTATTTGAGAATCACTTATTAACCATCAATATCTTTTTAAAGAAAATTAAGTGGGTTAATATATTCACTTACATTGGGAATTAGGAACTTCTCATTTCTACTTTGGCTACCTGTTATGTTTATTTCTAGCTATCATTGACAGTTGATAAAGGAAGAGTTAAAAAGAAAATAAACCAAAACTGAAGAATTCTGCTTTTGAGGGCAGCACACATATTTTCCCAGAGAGCAATGTTGAGAAGTGGAAATACAAAGTTTCATTAATACTCTGAATAGTACAGTTTAATATGATCTGATGGATTTTCCATTGATTCCCTAGAGACTGAAAAAGTTTGCATGTCAGGAAACTTTTCTTGAGTTTATTCTTCTATTTTCCTTTTCATACTTTCCAATCACCATTCCTCATTAACATCCCTCTAAGGGCCACCTTAAGTGATTCCTCATTTTAGTGGTACTTATGTTCTTTTTCTATCTCTTGTGATGTTGCCATTCTGTCAAATTATACATTTTCTTAATCTTCACTCTTACTACCTCCAACATTTTAATTCTCCCCTTGAACATTCCTTTAAATATGGTTCTGTCTTTAAAATACCAGATACGGAATGTAGCAGTGTTATCGGCGTTATCTAGACAGTTCTAATTTTACAGAAATTATACTACAATAATAAAATCTAGGGTTCCGTATGATTTTTCACTACTGTATTAACCATGGATTTGCATTTGAGCTCATCAACATTTGTTCTTAAGTATTTTCCTTCAATGTCATTCCCCCTGAATCGTCTCTTGTCTTTATATTCTTTAAAATAACTCATTTTCTCTGATTAATGTTAGTATTATTCATTTAACATTGTATGGTATGTGTTTTCTGTATCCAAAACAACAAAGTAAACATAGCCTGTGCCCTTAGCATTTTTTGTATATTTCATACTATATTGTAAGCACATCATTTCTGGGATTTCCTCCTGGCATATGCAGGGGTAATCCTGAGGCAGTTCTTTGAGGGGTCCTTGTTATTCTTTAGAGATGACTGCAAGAGTCTCGCATACCAGAAAAAGCTCTGTTGGAGGAAGATTTGTACTGTTCACTGTCTAGTCTCTGATATGAGAACCCAAGTTTGGTAGAATGGATAATTTAGCATAGAAAATATGAGGCTCCTAAAATAGCTAGGGAATCCCTTTGATTATTAGTTTTATTAAGAAATTTTGTGACTCATTTTTAAAGGAATTTGGCAATCCTAGTTATGTGAAAGTTATTTGAATAAAATATGCAGCTCTACATGATCTCTTATCTTTTTGTTCTAGTCAGAATCATCTTGGTCTTGTACTTCAACATTTAGGTTAATAGTCATGAAATTTGGGAGAAGAAAGAAAAGATTAAGATAAAATAGGACTGACTAACTTCCAGAAGCACAGAATTAGTTTTCTCTGTAGGTGTTTATTGCCCCTCTTCTCTTTAGCCCACCAATATGGTGAATGGGCCTTCTAGCTAGGACGAGTGAGGCGTGCTTGTGCCTCTGTCCAGGGGGTGCCTTCTAGGCCTTTGGCTAGCGGAATGGCTGTTGCCAACTGTGAAAGTTTTTTGGAGCCCCCCTCAGAGATGTCATCCATGCCTCTTGACACCAAGCATCTTTTATGATCCCTTGTAAGATACTAATTCATTTGGCTCATAATAGATGAAAACAGATCATATATTTTCAAGTCAGATAGTACCTAAGTTATATAACTCTAGAATTTATAGAAAAAAAAAGTAATAGAGATCCTTAAAAAGACTATAATGTCGTACCCATGGACTGTATTACTCTATCTGGGAGTTTTACAGAGTTGAGCTTTATTAACCTTTGAAATATAAAGTCCCAGTCTCTGGCTTCTAAACATTTTACAAATCTTGGGAGTTTCGGTGTAGAGTATCACTTGCTTATTACTGTTTTTCTAAATGACCAGTGTCATTTCCCAATGGTCATTAATCTTCTCCAAACTTTCCACCTGTCAGAAATGGTGAAAAGTGATCTAGTGTAAATAGGATGAAGAATTTTCATTGGTTTCTGTGGTCTGCCCTGGCTTGTTGCTGCTCCCAAGTGGGGAGAGAGGTATCAGCTGGTTGTGGGTTTTTTTTTTTTTTTTCTTTTTTTTTCTTTGTAAAGTGCTGTATCTCTGCTTCTGGCTTGACACTTGGAGGCTAGAAATTTTCCAGTTGGGTTGATCAGAACTTCTGTCTTCTAGTGGATATCCTACCACTTCTCCATTTAAATTTCACTCTCACCTTTGTTTAAATGAACATTTGCATTCATTTTGAGGCAATAAAAACTACAAGAAGGAAACATCTGTATTAAGTAACTAATGCTACTATGATACTACAGCAAAGTGAAAATCTTATTAAAGATCATAAAGGCAAGGTTTCATTCAGTGCATATTTTCAAGACAATAAAATTTGATATTACAATTGTTAATATCACATATATTAAATTATATTTATATCTAATTTGTATTTGTATTGTCTTATATTTTACAACATTTTAAATATATACTATTCCATGACATTTGCTCCTTGAAATAAGTTGAAGGATAAGTATGTTACATAGATTTAGCTTAGGATATACAAATAATTAGTAGAAGAGCTGATAAAAGATTCTAGTAAATTCCTTGCAAAAGTTACCTGCCTGTGTTAGAAAAAATTGTTGCACTGTGAATAAATGACTTATTGAGGAAATTCTCCATTGATTTGTTGGTAGGCTTTTAAAATGATATCCGAGCTTCCTGGAAGACAATTTAAAAAACCTTTTATGGGGGCACCTAGGTGGCACAGTCAGTTAAATGTCTGCCTTGAATGTGGCTCAGGTCATAATCCTGGGGTCCTGGGATAGAGCTTGGGATCAAGCCTGGGATTGAGCTTGGAACTGAGTCCTGCTCCGGACTCCCTGCTTAGTGGGGAGCCTGCTTCTCTCTCTCCCTCTGTAGCTCCCCCTGCGTGTACTCTCTCATTCTCTCTGTCAAATAAACAAACAAACAAACAAATAAATAAATAAAATCTTTTAAAAAGTAAAAAACTTTTACGTTTACATACCCTTTGACCCTAGAATTAGAACTAGACCTAGAATAGTTTTCTTAAATTGAGGTAAAAGATTGTACAATTTGACAGCTGTGGATTGCCTACCAAAGAGCCATTTTCTACCCACTCCTCAACACTAGCAAAGTGTTTGTCAGTATGGAACCTGAAAATGTCAGACTCTGGCTATCCCAGTTATTCTTGCAGCTGAATCATGGGCATGTTACCCAGTCCTGTCCAGCGAGCCAGGGAGAAATCTACTCGGGAACTCTCAGAAAGGTATTACTCAAGGTAGTGAACTGACTGTGGTCTCAGCTATCAAAACTTTTTCGTATCCAAACCCTTTGCAGCATGACGTTGTGTTTTCCATGTATAGAGAGTCTGTTTCCCCATTTCTTTTTTTATTTTTATTTTATTTATTTGACAGACAGAGAGAGAGAGATCAGATCACAAGTAGGCAGAGAGGCGGGGGGGGGGGGGGGGGGCCCCCCCCCC